>JARFJB010001761.1:620000-630000 GCA_036346205.1 Vesta saturnalis
ACATAAATGCTTTATCTGTTTGTCATCTTCCTTTATCAATTGCTTTGGCATTGCTGTAGTCTTTTTTTCTTACCTGGTGTTGCCTATACTGGTGTTCCAAAGTTTGTTTCTCTTCAGCACTTTTAACGAAATCGTATCTGGTGCATAACTGTCAAAGACCTTTTTTCCCCTATTGCCTTGTCTAACAAATATGTTACCATTTGCTTTTCCTTTATAAGCTGTGTCGATCACATCACCCGGAACACAAAGTGTCTTGACAAAAAAAAGCTTTACTTACTCGGAACTTTTCATTGTCATTACTTAAATAGTATTTCTTGGTGTCTCTTCTATCCCTTACTGAGCCATTCACTCTAACTGTTCTTCTAGCAGACATTTCTGTAGCACCAATAATAAACTATTTTTGCTTTAGATAATCACTTTTCCAGAAATGTTTGCATACCAATAACTTAATGTTCTCTGTAAAATTTTTATTACAACTATACCGACATTTACTGCAGTCTATAGGCTTTGGCAGCTTTGACTCGATTTTTTTGTTTTTTTCGTAAATTCTTCTTTCATTTCGATGACTTAATTTTTTTCCATCTACTTCGCATTCTTTCGGTATATGTCACGGTGACATTGCCAGAGTTGGCTTCGTCCTATACCTCTATTTCACTTTCTTCTCCACTTTATTTTCCACTCTCTTCTTCAGCTTCAAAATCAGGATCTCGAATCGAACAATCTGATCCAAAATCTTCCCCCTCAGCAAGAAGATCCCTGTTACCATTGTCATCTTTTATAAACATACAAGCAAGGTACTCATCTGTGTTTTATTGAAAAAATCAATATTATTGGAGGCTGCTGCTTCAGAGGCCTAGCATATTGTTTTGTACTTCATCGAGAATTAGCGGCTCGTTTTCTTGGTACTTAACGTTCACAGTTACATCGTTTGGCAAATTTGATTGAATGGTATTAAATTTAATCCAGCTGAATATAAGAAATCTTCATCAGGGGATATTAGACTCTTGACAACCACACGGTACCTCTGAAATCAAAAAATAAAAAAACTCTAGTTTGATAAAAAAAAATTCGCATATTTAACATTTTGAAGTCACTACTGTCACATATAATACCAGTAGTGCGTTCAAAATTATCGATAATCCGGGAAAAAGCGGTGTTGTCTGAAACTGCATGAGTTTATATATATATATATATATATATATATATATATATATATATATATAAATCATACAACAAAATAAAATTCTAAAACATGCGTTTATTAAATAACTTTTACTTAATAATAAGGTTGAATTAGTAGCAAGAATGGAGTTAATTCAATAATTTATGTCTGTGTTAATCAAAATTATTTCACAGTCAATAAGATTTATCCACAAAAAATAATATACCTATGGGCAGTTCAATTTCGCCTATTTTAGCAAATATCTTTATGGATAATTAAGAAGATCAAATCTTTGAATTAAATGTTTCTGATAAGATTGTATTTTTGGTTTCGATATGTTGATGTTTTAGCATGTTTGATAGTTCATCAGATTTTATTGATGAGTTTTTAATCAATATTGACAATTTCAATACTAATATAAAATTTATACTAGAGAAAAACAAAATAGAGCCATTAATGTTCTAGATTTAAACGAAAATTAATACACAGAACAAGTTTGAATTCTCCATATTCAGAAAACCTACACATACAGTGATTACAATTCCAAACGATTTTCATGTCTCTATAAAACACATAATGTTATTAAACCAAACAAATTTCAATAAAGAAATATCAATTATAAAACAAATTGCACAAGCAAATGGTTACATTTCAAATATAATCGACAGTTTAGTTAAAATTCAAGAGCACAAATTATCTATCAAAAACGCTTACCCTGTTAACACAGAACTGACAGGAAATAAATACATAAATATTTTGTAAAGATATCAGAAAAAGCAGCTCATATATTACAAAAGAACAGGAAGTACAAAGTAGCTTTCAAAACTAACACCAATGTTCTGAAATGTTTATTTAATGATTTAAAGATTCAACTAACGACATTTCGAAATCGGGTATTTGTAAATTGAACTGAACATTATATAATTCTGTTTATATTGGACGTACACGTAGTAACTTTGATTTAGAGACAAAGAACACATTAGATATTACAAATATAAACACACAAATCAATTTATGCCAAAGATATAATAGTAAATAATCACCTTATGACTTCACAAAACAACATTAAAGTTTTACATTTTTGTAATAAAAAAAGAGAAATGAAATGATCTGAAAGCATTCGAAACTTATAAACGTAAACCGAAAGTGCCTTTAATGAACGAACAGGTTGATCTTATAGACTCACCTTTAACAGTTATCTTAAACATAGAATTATAATTTACATCAAGTTTGCTGTGTTACCTTAACAATTTGTTACCATAACTACCTGTTATTTTACTGCTATATCTTGTAAATTGAACTGAACATTATATAATTCTGTTTATATTGGACGTACACGTAGTAACTTTGATTTAGAGACAAAGAACACATTAGATGTTACAAATATAAACACACAAATCATTTTATGCCAAAGATATAATAGTAAATAATCACCTTATGACTTCACAAAACAACATTAAAGTTTTACATTTTTGGAATAAAAAAAGAGAAATGAGATATTCTGGAAGCATTCGAAACTTATAAACGTAAACCGAAAGTACCTTTAATCAACGAACAGGTTGATCTTATAGACTCACCTTTAACATTTATTTTAAACATAGAATTATAATTTACATCAAGTTTGCTGTGTTACTTTAACAATTTGTTACCATAACTACCTGTTATTATTTTACTGCTATATATTTTCTCTTGATAATGATACATGTTGTATTGAAACGTGTTGAGAAGTGAATAATTATGCAGAAAAAATTGTGGAATTATATTGTATTGAAATTAGCGCTATTAAATATGGAATTCCACGACGTAAGGCTAATGAATATAAATTTAAGGCAACAAGATTATACATACATGATTCATAATTACGGCTTAACACAAACATACAATTTTTTAAATGGGACACTATATTTCCTCATATTTAGATTCCTCTTATAATCTCAGCTCTTACAATATGAGGTTGTTTCTAAATTCATTACTTTCGAAGATATTTTTAATTTTCTTCAAATTTTAGGAGTACCTTAAATTTGTGTGACTAAAAATAATTTAATCTTGGATAATAATGTAACAAAATGATTTTTATACAATAAACAATTAACACATAACATAAACCATAACAATTTGCAATGAAGGTAGGCAATTTCTAGATTAATATTATTTCAACAATAATCTGATCAAAGTGTGTTTAAGAAAACAAAACAGGTAGGCTTTGAAAAAGTGGCTTCTCTTTTGTTACCTTCTTAATCAGCGCGTTTTGTAGGTATCAGCTTTAAAAATGAATTTGTCTGTAGAAGAACTAATAGATATGATTTGGGTATTAGGAGAAAGTTCGAGATATTGTCTACTTTGCAACGGTCGTAATACCTGTGGTTATTACTTGTGTTTAATTCCAGCCCGCTACAAAGAATAATATTAGGGTTATTTTACCATTTTTTAAAATATCAAAATTATTGAATGAAAATTTTATATTGTTCTTATGAGACTTAAAATGATTACCTTTTTATTTAAGCTGAACGGGTTTGATTTATAAAGATATCATCTACTAGTTTAATTTTAATTCGCTTGTTTAAATGAACTTTAATATTTACATTTCATCGGATTCCTGCCTTATCAAAATGCGCCAGCTAGCTCAAGTGTAAAAAGAAATGATTACCGTCATCAATGACCAAAGTTATACTCAATTTTTTTGGATTTCTTTTGAGTTTACTTCCTTCCCCATTCATATGTTTAATATTTATATAAGCTTTTAATATTAATGGTGTTTAATAATAAAAATAAATCAAACGTTATACTTATTTAATTACTGAAATTCGCAGTGAAATTCGTTTTGTTTCCAACGACATATAACAATAAAACCTTTAATTGTAAGTATTATTCTTAATGCTAACATGCAACAAAAAACCTTTATCAAAATTGAATAGAATGTATTCCGTTCAATCTTGATATTCAAATTGAAATTCAGAGAAAATAAAACCCATAAACGTTTTTTTATTTACACTATTAGAAATCGTACTTATCTGTTGCTTCGTAGAAAGCCGATGACGTAACTGCAATGTGGCCAAGCCGCTGGCTTGGACCTATGAAACGATTTTGTGGATTAACTCTATTGCAATTTTCTTTCCAACACTTTTATGATTTTTGTAAATAATTGCTTGATATATTTATAATAGTCAATTATTACTTTAATTGTTCAATTTTAACCAGAATTAGCGTGATGCTACGAACCGCAACGCTTCTTCTATGAACATTAATAAATTCGAGTTCTTTATATATTAATTTCTTTCACTAGATCGATAGTCTCTATTTTTTTTTATCGTTCACTATTTAAACACAATCTTGGAATACTTTCCGTGCGTACAGAAAACGTGATTTTAAATTATTACGTAACCTTTGACGCGACTTTAAATTATTAACACAAGCTTTTCATCTTAACATTAATTACATTTACATACAAATAACCAACAACCATTTCTTTATCTAGAAAAATAATAATACAACTATTTAATGTAATAGAGCTTCGCACGAAATTTAAAATTTTCTAAGGCTCCGTTACAACTTGCATGCAGGATATATCAACAGCGATATCCTTAGTGGAAGCGCCTAAAAACAAAAGCGTTTGAAAGGTTAATGGAGCGTTTTGTTCGTACTGGATATATGACAAATATGAAAGGAATTAAAATAACTGAAGAAAAGGAATATGATGTAGAGCTATCCATTACTGAGGATCCCCATATTAGCACTCGTAAAATTTAACGTACACACGACATTAGTCAAAGCTCGGCTGTAAACATAAAATTCCTCCCTACCACATACAATTACATCAAGAATTGAAATAAGATGATTATCCTCGCAGATTAGTTTTTTGTGAATGGGCTCAGCAGCAAATACGTGGTGATTGATTTTTTCGATTTTGTGCTTTTTGATGAGGTTATATTTCACAACAATGGAGCAATGAATAGGCATAATTGGTCCACATTGTTTTGGCGGCCGTGTGACTAGTGGTGAATATCTTGATTTTCTCAGTAATCATTTGCCATTGGCACTTCTCAACATGTTCCAATGACTATTCGACAGCATCAGATGATATGAAAAATACGATAAGCGAAGTTGAATAGTATTGATGACTAAGAACTAAGAACGGCCGTCGGCCATATCTCAGGAATGGATTATAGCACAGGTTCGGGAAAAAAATTTTTATAACAAAAGTGGCCTCGAGAAACGCCTGGAAATTATTTTCAGAATTGTAGGTCCACCGCTAGAGGGCGTATTTGACAGTTAAAATTCTAAAAAGCAAAATTTTTCAAAATTTACTCAATTAAAGGGCATATTAAATATTATAATCAAATTCTCGACAAATTCTGCATATTTTTTATTTGACAAGTTTAGTCTATCTCTTCAAATAAGGGGTGGGGAGAGTGGGAACCTTGTTACGAAAAAACGCCTTTAATTCAGGTTCTGCTTGACCGATTTTAATAAACTTGATGTTGTTTGAAAGAGCTTTTGTTAAACAATAGAAAATTTGTAAATTTGAAGCAATCTGATTAATAACATAAATGCTAGAGGCGCTGTTTAATATTTTTTAATATTGTGTTTTTCTTTACAATTTTAAATGGAAGCATAAAAATTTAAGTAGGTCTTTAAAAAGTAGACTAAATTAGTAATAAAACAGTGAAAACTGCAAGTCGATATCTTTTTCCTATCCTGAGATATCGTAAGAAACAGGTAAATGGCGGGAATTGTTCTTCCAACGTCTAGTAGGCTAGTTTGCGTTAACGGAAATTATTAAATTTAGCCTGGATGAAAAGATCTTACATTGGTCTGCAGTAATTTAAACTGTTATCATACTAATGTTATGGTTGCCGCTAGATTACCTAAATGTAATGCTGTCGCTACTAACAATGAGAACAAATTATAAAATAATAATGTGATAAATCTAACAATTAAAACCTTAAATAACTACGTAATTAATGTCGCCCTAGATGTTTGAAATGTCGTCCGTCATTTTCAATGCATGAAATCAATCGCTGACGGGTGGAGAGAACAGCAGTTTCAATTTCTGCCCTTGAAATACTTCGTATTGTCTGTCGTATTCTTTCAATCATGTCAGCTCTTGTTGAGGGTCTATCGGCATAAACGAGATCTTTTATTCGCCCCCACAAATAAAAATCTAAACAAGTTAGGTCTGAAGACCGTGGTGGCCAAATAAATAAACTTCCACGTCCTATCCACCTTTCAGGGTATGATTGATCTAAGAAAATCCTCTAGAATAATGTGCCGGGCACCCATCATGTTCAAGAATATGTCACGATAAATGGCCAAGGGTAGTCTTTAAAAAGTGGCAATTCGTTGCTTAAAATCTAAATATCTTTCTCCATTAACAGTCTCATTAAAAAAGGCCCAATTGTTTCTCCACCTAGAATCCCGCACCACATTTACAGACCAACGACCCTGATGTTGGACCTCCTGCATCCAGTGGCGATTCGTTTCAGACCATTAGTGCATATTATGTCGATTTACACTACCATCACTATGAAAAGTAG
This sequence comes from Vesta saturnalis, assembly GCA_036346205.1. NCBI lineage: Eukaryota > Metazoa > Arthropoda > Insecta > Coleoptera > Lampyridae > Vesta > Vesta saturnalis. The sequence goes on from JARFJB010001761.1 coordinate 626,697, forward strand.
CCTCATCTGTCCACATAATTCGTGAAAGTATTTCAGGATCGTTGTATCATATGTGAGAGCCAGTTGCAAAATCCAACCTGGTATCTGAAATCTTGAGCATTCAAACTATGGTGTAGGACCATGTGATATAGGTGCAATCTAAAATAGTATATATTATAAAGTAATCAGATCAATAAGACACACACATAAATTGTTAGTAAACGAAAAGGACTTTAATGTTATTACGAATTTTTTTCGCCCGGCCTCTCATTATTTTTTATTATTGGTACCTTTTACTTTACTTTGCCTCTCTTAATTATCATGTTGTTAGTTAAAATCTATTCACATAGAATAAGATAATGTCATTAAATAATTTGTTGTTTTATTGAAACTGGACATAATCATATAACGACAAACGAAAAAAATTAAAACATTTTTATCATTATAATACCGAATAAAACATGCATTAATAAATAAGTATTCACCTGGGTTCTCTTAAAATATTTTGGACGATGGTTCGACATATACCGAAGTCTCTAGCTATAGCTCTGGTGCTTGAATGAGGGTTAACATTTACATAAGCTAAAACATCAATAACATTTTCCTCTGTTCTACCTCTGCGTTGTCTTCGGTATACAGGAAGATTCACATTTCAGTAGTACGCACACGGTGTGCGAGTCGGAGAAAAACTTTTCTGCTGTGATGCCGTCTGTTTGGGTACTGTAGTGCATACACTTTAGCAGCAACAGTTGCATTTCTCATACATTCAAAATAAACTGCCAACATATCAAATGCTTCTTAATTTGTAAGAATCATTTTGGTACGAAAAGATAAAGAAAGTCTATTAAATGCAACACGATGAATAATTTTTGACATATGCGTGAAAATCATAGCTTGCTTGTTTTCAACAGGGAATTTATTTTATATCTTACATGGCCCTCTTTACTAATTTTGTTATCATCAGTAAATCGTAATTCATATTTTAAACTGTATTTGTTGTTGCTGGGCAAATATCGGTTTTTATTGATATTTTATGCTTTTGATTTACTAACACATCGCTTGAAAACAAATATAACATTCTTATATAATTAAAAAAATGTTAGATTTATCACATTATTATTTTATAATTTGTTCTCATTGTTAGTAGAGACAGCATTACATTTAGGTAATCTAGCGGCAACCATAACATTAGTATGATAACAGTTTAAATTACTGCAGACCAATGTAAGATCTTTTCATCCAGGCTAAATTTAATAATTTCCGTTAACGCGAACTAGCCTACTAGACGTTGGAAGAACAATTCCGCCATTTACCTGTTTCTTACGATATCTCAGTAGGAAAAAGATATCGACTTGCAGTTTTCACTGTTTTATTACTAATTTAGTCTACTTTTAAAGACCTACTTAAATTTTATGCTTCCATTTAAAATTGTAAAAGAAAACACAATATTAAAAAATATTAAACAGCGCCCTCTAGCATTTATGTTATTAATCAGATTGCTTCAAATTTACAAATTTTCTATTGTTTAACAAAAGCTCTTTCAAACAACATCAAGTTTATTAAAATCGGTCAAGCAGAACCTGAATTAAAGGCGTTTTTCGTAACAAGGTTCCCTCTCCCCACCCTTATTTGAGAACTAAAACTTGTCAAATAAAAATATGCAGAATTTGTCGAGGAATCTGATTATAATATTTAATATGCCCTTTAATTGAGTAAATTTTGAAAAATTTTGCTTTTTAAATTTTTAACTGTCAAATACGCCCTCTAGCGGTGGAAAGTAATTTCCAGGCGTTTCTCGAGGCCACTTTTGTTATAAAAATTTTTTTCTGGAACCTGTGCTATAATCCATTCCTGAGATATGGCCGACAGCCGTTCTTAGTTGGCCACCCGGTACACATGATAAGAAATGTGGTCCACTCATTTGAAAATCGAACACAAACTTGGATAGACGTTGTAGGTGGACATTTTAAACATTTACTTTAAACTTATTTTGTGAAACGAAATATTTTGTTTAAATCACATTCATCTAGAAATTGCCTACATTTATTACATATTGTTATGGTTTATGCTATGTTTTAATTCTTTATTTATTGTACAAAAATAATTTTGTTACATTATTATCTAAATTTGAATTATTTTTACTCACACATATTATGGTATTACTAAAATTTGATGTTTCATAAAAATGAAAGGATATAACAAATACAATCTCTTGATAAACTAAAGTATAGGAGGGTGCATTTAAAAAATTTGAGAAAATCGTGATTTTCTGTTTTGACTCACCCTGTATACAGATATTAGTTGATGATTTTTGTTACGGTTAGTTTTGATACTAGAACATATTGTTTACCTTATTATGTAAAATAAATAATTATTTATTTATTACTTCTCCATATATATAGTATTCACTTCATTGCGATTTCGGTATACAAATGGTCCTTAAATACTCTGTATGGTTATGTACAACCTCATATTGTAAGAACAGGGATTATAAGAGGAATGTAAATATGAGGAAATATACAGGATCTCCAATAAAAAAATTATATTTGTGTTACCACGCAGTTATGAATCACCCTGTAGATCGGCATATTTTCCAAACAGCGAGTATATCGTGGCCAACAATTTTTATAAATAAATTTTTTGATGTACTGTATCATAACGGAGTAATCGACCAATCCCACACTAAATATTCACCCTGTATATCACCGCATTTTCACAAGGATAAAAATTGAACTACTATAGAGAAAATAGAACTGTGATATTGAGCAGATTGTGTAGGAAATATTGTTGAAAACAACATACAATTTCAAATACGAGCTGAAATACTAAACAATTCAATCAATGACAATCTTATTGTGTTTCCGCTTTGAAGGAATTGACTTTTTCCGATGCTGTTAATTAAAAAAATGATTTTTAGCGCATTCTTATAGTAATTATCTGACAGACTTTGTTTACTGTCTTATCGGAATAATGATTGCATTATTATCTTCTTTGTTACCATATAACAAAGAACACACCAACATTTATTTATGTGAATTACAGATTGCCAAAATATTTTTTCACATTTTATTGTTAGCACTATTTATACGCTTATTTTGCTTTTTATTTATGTCACAATATAAAAACGAAGTAAAAATGCCCGTTTTAAATCTATCCAATACAATTTTATGACTAAACATGGTTTACCTAGTTGATTTAGTACAATTGCGAACTTGATCCTTTAGCTCAACAAAAAATTAACTTTAGACAAATAATTGGAATTTTCACTAAATGGAAACTCGCTAGGTTTAATCAAATAAAATGAAAATACTTTTGCAGTTCGAAA
>JARFJB010001761.1:635000-780000 GCA_036346205.1 Vesta saturnalis
GCGTTTGAAAATACCAGGATGATAGCTAACATTAAAAACACGACAAAAAGGGCTGAGAGGCCATCGAAATTGAGAAACAGAACCGAACCACATCAAACGAGATGATTCTCAAAAATTGTCCAACACATGGAAGTTATCGGGAAGAACAACCAGTAATACTGAGAAAAGGGAAAAGTTGCAGAAATGAAAGAAATTAAAGTGTTGAAGGTTCCATTTGAGTAACACGGATCCGATCCAATCAGTTCAAGAGAACCTGAAGATGGCAAATTGGAGTTTGCGAAACGTCACGAGTCAGAAGTAGCAGCAGCAGACGCGAGACAACACCCTTAGAAACAACGCTGTATATGATTCAAAATGCACTGACTTCACTCCTTTTATTAATCTGTTTCCCGGGTTCGTCTTTCGCAATGCGATCTTACATTGCAGCGAATACTCCACCAATCAGACTTCGTGGGATCTCATTCGGAGAATGGTTGATTATAGAGGACCCACATTTCGTCTAGAGTGATTAAACATTAGACGACGCTTATGTATTGTACTGTTGAAACAATGTGTTTCATGTGGTGAATCGGTTAGATTTGTTTTCCTCGGAAATATTATAGACCCCAGCACCTGCTATGCCTACTTTACTAATCTGCTGCAAATATTGCTGCTCGGATGAGTTTGGTTAGGAGTGTTTAACAGTTTCTCGATTGCTTGACACAGATTTGCTTTGACCTCCGCCCTTAACACGTATTCCTGTTCGATACCAGATCTGAACTTACCTTTGGTTTTTCCGAAGGTCTCTTGTACATAGATAAGCATCGTAAATGTCTTTTTGGTAGCAACTGTTGTGTTATTACTTTTGTGAAGCTTAAAAAGCGTGCATGTACCTCTCTGATATTTGGCTGGACATTTCACCCCAAATTTAGATTTAACTGTGTACAAGTAAATAAGCCACTCTAACTCTGAAATGTCTTTGGTACAACTTTAAAGTTCACTGTGTCCTATTTTCGATAATTGCAGGGTATCTCCGTTCCTGAAAAAGATAAAATCTTGCGGTTTTTGCCTCACTGTGCTACTTTTTTGTGAAATGAACTTATCCGCGAACAAAACATTCCCAGCTTTCTTTGTTTCTGTGATACAAGGTGATTTCAAAAGTTTGAAATTTTGGAAAACCCCCTCGTATCTCGGTTATCTTTTGAGATATTGGAAAACTTAAATCTTGTAGGGTTTACACATAAAATGGCTTACTAAACTATAGTTATAACTTTACTGAAATTCACACATTGCCTTTAATTGAAAATATAAATATAGGCAAGTATACATTTTTGAAAAGCTTAAGATAGGGCCAATCAAACTAATATAAAATATACAAGGCGTCCCATTAAAAAACATAACTTTGTGAAGTTAAATCACAAAATTTAAAATTCAACTAAAGGTTTTTAATATTTCAATATCTTAAAAGATAACCGAGATACGATGAGTGTGCAAAATTTCAAATTACAGCGAAAATGAGCCGGTGTACACCAAGAGCTCACAAACAACAATCAAATATTGACATGCGCAAAAGGACATTACTTTCCGGTCCCCCTTGGTATATACAAGCAAGTGCTCGATAAGAAACTGGGTGATACGAAGGATTTGGAGTAGTTTCTCACTGAGCAGTTAATTATGTCCCTTTTTTGTGGATTATTAAATTTGAAAAACTATTTACTCATTTCTGTTAATCGTAAAAATAGCAATCAAAACATTGCTTTCTTTTTCCTTTCAAAGTATTATTGATTGAATTGAATTCAGAAATTGCGGCTATTAGGACGTACCAATATGATGTAATGTGTGTTGCCGTTAACAGGCGTTACGATATTATGAAGACCACTGATCTTTAAAAATAAAACCGCTGATGTGTACGAGTATTTTAATTAGGTAGAAATTTATTAAATATGAATTAAGCATCTTTTCAAAACATAGAAAACAGCCAAACACCAAATTTATATGCCACACGTTTGTTGTTCTACGTTCGTCGTTCATTCTTAGTAGTTAGTTATTATTTAATCGATCCGTTGTGTAAGATTAAACGTCAACATTTAGCTCTTCTCTGGAGCCCTTCCCTCGTAGTGGAGAATTTGTGCCGTAGATGTTATTAGTTTTCTCTCGTTAATTAAGGTTTAAAGGTTAAACGTTGTGCTAGGTTTTCAACTTTTGATCACGTTAATTTGCTTTTGTAATGTAATATAATAACCACTCTTTAAATTTTTCTCTATCATCCTATCACGAATCTTTACACTTCTTCTTTAAACCAACAATAATGACCATCCTAATCACTTCTCAAGTACTACAACATACGTATTTCTCGATCGTTTCCTTTGTTTTCTTTCGTTTGTCCTATTTGTAAACATGTAATTCTAATGAATTTTACGGTTTATGCATGTAGTGTCCCAAGATTTTTAAAAGTGTAATTTGAACTTATTCGCAATAATGCAAATTCAAAAACAAAACATTCGCTAAGGGACGTATCTTAACTTTACCGGCAATAATGCTACTATTACTCAAATTAATTGCTTGCCTTACACTGACTTTCCTGGCAATACTGAAAACAATAGAATTTATTTACAAGTCTGATATCTAATTACTCGCAAACCTCAAATGTGATAAAAAGAATTAGCCGTCTTGTGGTCACCTGCACCGTGTTTTGTAAATGAAATAGGATTGGATGAGGTTAAGTGTTGCATCATGTGGGACGAGTAAACAATGAACCTAAAGAATTAACGCGCTTTGGGAAATGATGGTTCAACCCGTTAATTTACTAAGTTGGAAAGAACCACCAAGAAAACCCAATTTATTAATAAATAAGTAATTGCACACGTACATTAATAAATCAAATAACAAAAAAAACAATGGAAGGATTCAATATATAACAAAACACTATAAAATCCGGTTAATGTGCATACAAAATTACAAAATTAAGTAACAGAAAAAAATTAAAAGCTATTTAACTAACTAGATATATACACAAAAAACAGAGTAATCACACCCACAATTGTGTCATAAATAAATCAGCACAAAAATTTTGACACCGAACATGTGGCTCTTATAAAACCAATCATGTCGGTCTTTAAGTTAACACTAAAGTAAATAAGAAAATAATAATGCAGGTTAAGGTACACATAAAATACGACAAACAGTAAAATTAAACAGGTAACAATAAGGTAACTGCAATGCAGGTTAACTGCACTTAGATAAGAACAAAGGAATAGGCAAGGAATTTAGTCATACACAATAAAAGCACAAAAATACATACGTACAATTACAATTGATTACATACATTTATAAAGAAAAATCAGTTCGTAGGCAAACAATTCTAAATAAGCTGGCTGAATCAAAGACACAAAAAAACATCATCAAAACACAGCCTTTGCAAGGATAAGGTGCAAATCATGACAATTACCTACCCGCACGTGACTACGCTACAAACGAACCACATCCCTTCCTCAGCTTACACGTTCATCTATATACATCTCTCTACATCTAAAAACAATAAGAACGGGTTAGTTTAACAGTAACAATGAAATTTGATGTGGTTTAGGGTTATCTGGACCCGTGTATGTAAACCCCGGTATCGTTTATAACAATTTATGTGGGGTCTATCGTGCCACGTTTGTCCACGCCTTAGGGCCGGTTGTATAATGTACGGTTGACCACAGATTGAGACTGAACCGACGGTTTATTGCAGTATTGCGTTGTATAAAGTCCGGTTGGCATCAAACGGAAGGTTGAACTGACGGTTTCGGCAACCGATAGTACGACTACCGTTTGATGTATTCAACCGACGGTTGAAACTATTTAAGGTTATGTAATAAAAATGTAATAATAATACATTTATTTTAAATAATCAAAAAAGATTAGTAATAATTTACAGTGGTGTTTTTAAATTTTGTATTTGTAAAGATAATAATTAATTTTTCAACTTCATTTCAGCATTTTGCAGATGCAATTTTTCGTTCAATGAACGATGTCCTAAACGTTCCTTGTGCATTCATTACGTTGATCTGCCTTTATTAACAGTGCTAATAGTTCTGATTTCGCAATTGTTACTTCTTGAACCAACTACAAAGCAGTTAGCAATGAACAGTTAAAATACACTTGTAAATATACCAACCTTGTTTTGTTTCTGCATTTTTATGCATCCTTAGTATTTTTTGTTTTTTAGTTTTTAACAGCGCAGGACTATATGTACTCCAATCTACAACATTCATATATTAAAATACATGAAGGTATAATAGCCAGTTACCTACCATTTATTTTTATATCATCACAATTTATATCTATTTGTATATTGTTAGTACACATTTTCAAATACTTCTGTTACATATAATACTATCACTATCACCCAGACGAGGCTTGATCTTTTTATAAATATCTCTTATGACCGCTCTAACGTCATCTTCAACGGGCCCACCCTCTGTCCTATACAGATTCTGTTTCTTTCAATTATCGTATTTTGTACGCAGCTGTTCCACCGTTCTTAGTTCAGTAGCACTACTACTAAATTCTTCGCATATTTTGTTCCATACTGCATCCTGTAATATAGATGTAGTAATGTAATCTCATTAAAATAGTTGCTATCTTTTACCTTTCCTTTCCACGTATATACATCGGTTTTTTTACACTCCACCGTATTTTTATGTTTATAAACCAAATTTACTAAAAACGCATCGCTGAATCCCACGCGTTTTGAATTACTTTTCGATTTCGAACGTAAAGCCATATTTTACAATAACACTGAACAATAACAGTAATATTAACAAAAACTCTAACGATAATATTAACAAAAATAATAACGATAAAACACAGAACAATGAAAGACGAGTATAGAGAGAATGAGGTAAAACTTAAATTTAGAGGTTATATCATGTCAGTGGCGAACTAGCAACAAATTACTCTGATTCAGATTGGCTGAAAGAAAATACCATGTATACCAACTATTACAAAAATCTTTGCAACCGAAGGTTAGTCTACCGTAGCTGAATTGGCGGTTATACAACACAAGTGTAACTCAACCGTTGGTTGACTGTGAACCAGGGGTCAACTGTAGGCTTTATACAACTCTCTACACGGGCGAAACCATTATAAACAGTCAACAATGCCAATTCACATAAGGAGGGGACCCTGTACTGCAAGCCGCGGAGTCCTTTTATTTTAACCGATTTCAGATTAATGAGCGTGCTTGCATAATTAAATAGATACTTTTTTCAAGGCAATGCTTGATTTTTAATAGGTTACATAGGCTTGTTGAATTGTTTGCTGCGAGCTTTAATTTACATTAGAATACCTACTTACGTTTGAATATAATCCTTTAGTCATTCACTTATTCTTCAATATTTAACGGGTTAAGATACGTCGTTTAAGCCCAAGATGATAACGATTATTTATAGATATATTGCTTACACGCCCGCTTATTACTTACCTTAAAAATAACACAGAAAAGAAAAACAAATTCACGGTTTTAGTTTTACTAAAATGTACACGATAAAATATTTATAGATCGAACGGTTTACAGTGAGGGTTTATAATTAAACCATCAGATCGATCCGACCTGAATCGAAGCTCTAACTGAAACTAACTGTACTTATCGCCAAATCCACCCCCGTTTTAAAAGAAAAGAATTATTATGTGCGAATATTTTCATATATATTACTAAGTATTGATTTTTTAAGTATGCACTCGTACGTAACAAACCCTATATCTAGGTCTCGAATTTTAAAGTACCAAACAAAGGTATTTTTTGGTTTGCGGTATGTTCCGATGTAATTAATTAGTAACTGCGACGTTTTTACCACAAAAACGTGTGTATAGAAATTGGTCACGATCTTTCGGTAAAGGCAGTTCTACACAATACCTGTTTTCTACCCCAGCATATGTTTTTTTTTCTTTTCAACCCTTAGTCAAATATCAGTTACATAGGATAAAATATCCCGAAAACCATTATCAAATTACTACTTATTACGAACATATTAAAACCCATTAATTATCTTTTCTTTCGCAGTAATAATTGCGATTTGAAAATTTTTGTTACGATAATAAAATCTTCTCGTCCCGCTACCTACACGCATCATACATTGTACAAATTTACTGACGATCTAAGAAGGAAGTATAGTTTTGGAAGGAAGACGGATGAATAAAAATAGGTTTTATTTGTCATTTTTCTTACATACACTAAATGTAAAATGTCATGAAGCCTACGTGGATACATAAAAAAAAAGTTTTTTACCAGTGTACATAAAGAATTGGGGAAACAAAATTTTGTAATTATACTTTCAACCAAATGAGTTCGACCTTTTAACCTATTTTGTAGTACGTGTGGGACTGACTTTTATGTACAAAGGATCTACATATTGGGGAAACGCTTTGAAAAGCGATTAAAGATAAGTTTAGCGATACTTCCACAAAAATACCCTTGTGTTTATTATAATAAATGATTATCCAGAAAAAGTAGTTAACCTCGAAAAATGTTAAAAAAAGTGACCAGGCGAGGAAAAGTTTAAAATGGCTTTTTACAAGAAGAAAGCAAAAAAACTACAGAATACTTTGTGAAGATTTAGGATGATTGCTTTGTTTTATTTGTATAAAGTAATTGATCGTGATAAACGGATGTGTGAAGCACCCCTACATAAAAATTTTGTAGTTCTGATTCGATTTCCAGTTTTCTTTTAACGAGATTTGGAGTTTTTATTATTAAGCGTTTAAAGAGTTCGATTAACGGTTCTGAATTTTAGTGATAAACGGGCTGCTAGTATACATAAATAGTTCAAACCATTAATTATAAAATCTCCAATGTATACAACTAATTTCCCTGGAAATATAATTTTTGTCAATTCCAGTAATACTGACACTAGTTTTCATAAGTACACTCAGAGCTCTAAATTCGAATATTTTGTTTTGCTGAAAAACAATTTTTTTTGCAATTCAGTATTTCTGGCACAAATTTAAGTAGTATTGCTAAAGTTCTAAATAAAACTACTAGACTCACAAATGATTCAATCGTTCATAAAAAGTTATTCTACTTTAAATAATGTCAATTTCGAAAATTTTCTGTTTTGGCAAAAATTTTCGAACCTATTTACGAAACTCTTACTTCATTATATCTGGAGGTGTTACAATTACTCTTTAGGAATATTCAATTTAATTAACGAACGAAATATTCGTTCGTACTTAAAATCACTTTTTATGTATGTATGTGTGTGGACATCAACTTTATGAACGATTGAGATTTTTAAATTTTCTTTCGCATTATTATTAAGCATCAAAAATCGTGTCCAAATATATCCGAATGACTTATGTCGTCATACCGGAAGTTAGTCAGAAATCATTTTTATTGTGAATATTTATATTAAGGGTGTGTAGTATTTATACACATATCGAAATTTATTGACCCATATTTCAAAAATAAGAGTCAGAATTTAAGCTTATTTTTATACTAGAAAATAGGCATTCAGTACCGGTTTTCTTCGATACAAGAACGCTATTAAGCGTAAATAAAGGTAAGATTTCTTCCCTTCATACTATATACTCGATTATTGGTGCTACTACATCATGCGTTCTACAGCCGAGTTTCGATCTACATCTCTAATATTACTGCTATAGCCTGTGATCTACCAACTATTAGTAAAAAGCAGGGGATTTTATTTATTCTTTCAAACATGACAAACAGTATCATCAAAAATAAATCTATTTTTTCATCAACAAAATGACCACAAATTAAAAAATATAGAACACATAACAATATTACACATATTTTATAATACACATGTGCAAACACTAATACTAAAACTACAAACTTAAATTAACTAGCTGTAAACTACACTTATATCACGTAAAAATCTTACAAAAACATCTTCATTGCGATTTAACTGTCTCCATCTGATAGTATCCAAATGTGACTGCAAATGAGCATCGGGAACCCATTTCATTTTGTTTTGGTGTTCAGCCAGGACCTTCAATTCTCTTAAGTGATAGGATCAACATAATCACAACTTGCCGTTCAGATCGGTGTAATGAAAAAACTCATTACCGCTTCGAATGGATCTCATCGTCTGACATCCTCTTTTCGGACAGCGCCAAACAGGATAGGATTATCCGGCTGGATTTTTTATCTACTTCCTATTCATTTCGGTCCCACATTTAGGACAATCACGACTTTTGTCGTCCCAGGAAGTAACTTATGGAGTTGTAAATAAGTTGTAACACGTACCTCGTTTGCAATATTATTCGCATAAATCTCTTGCGTCCACATTTTTGATTTTAAACTTCACACTTTTACTTAAAACAAATCGAAATTTAATTTGAATTAGACTGGAAGAAAAAAGGCAGAATATTACTTTTATCCCTCAAACCATACTGTAGAAGTACCTGTTTGGCGAATCTTGGCAATTAATTGCTAGTCTCCCAGGAAATGTCCTAATTTGTTTCTCATTATACAAACTGTATTAAGAAGACTTAATCTGTTAATTGGCCTGCTTATTATTGTTATTGAGCAAGTTATAATGAATACCTAATTAAACTGAAATAGTACTTCAAAATTCCTGGGAACAATAATAAATTCATCAACACCACGAAAACGGATTGTGAATTGACCTAAAATTTTCGACAGTAGAAGTAGAAAAAACGCTTCATAAACAAAATCATACTTTGCTTATACTGTAGATCACATATTACAGGAAATTCACTGGTAGGTCTCATGGTATAGTAGACACTCAGCTGTAGAGCGCACGCTATAGTAACACCCGATTATTATTATAGGTATTTGACATATTTTTAACTGTATTTGGTAATTGAGATTATTCATTCCTAAACAAATTTGTAGAAATTAAATTGTTGCAAGATAATGGTAAACGTACTTTGAATAACGATTATTTAATAATGCGGATTTTGAAAGGCGCTATAGTTTTGTTTATAGATCATTACTCAAGAAGAGTTTTCATGCCTAATACATAGTAAACAAATAAAATAAAATCCTGAAAATGTAAACCTTCACCATTATTACACATATTTAGAGTACTTAGCATTAGAATAGTTATGTTCGTCAGTAGTAATACAATCTGAAAAAAAACCAAAAAGCTAAATATTTTAAAAATAAAATTCTATTTGTTGTTAGTGTAAGCACAATATAGAATAGTCATTAAAAGTCAATCAAAATTTCGCCTTCAGCGAGTAATCAGTAGATTTTATATAGCTTTTGCTAAAGTATAAAAGAAAATTAATTGTCTACGTGCCACGTGTTTATAAAAATATAATTATACTGGTTGAAGAATAACATTTTTAATAAACATATACGTGTCTAATCCACTTCGACATAATACTGAAATAAATTGAAGTTTTATTTGTTCAAGAAGTGTCGTAAAAAGGAATGGGAAGAACGTCTAATAGAATCCGTTAAAGTTTTCTGTAGCAAAGTAGATTGAATCTATTTTATGGTTTTAATATAAATCACTTGAATTTTTATTAGTTGATATAGTACTTTTGCTCACTTTTAGCACAACTAACGTAGATCTTTTCAAAATAATTTTACTTCTGTTTTATGTTTTTACGATGGACTAGTATTTATATGATGTGTCATATGAATATATCAAATACTCTTAATAAGAAAACTGGCATCATTTAAATTGTGAAGACACAGTTCTCATTTTTGTACCCAGAAATTTGTTTTACTCAAAGCATAATTCGGAAGAGTATACATATATATATATATATATATATATATATATATATATATATATATATATATATATATATATATATATATATATATATATAATATGTATTTTATTTAAAATTAACTTTTAAAGTATATACAGTAAAAGATTAACTCGAGTGGAACTTAAACCCACGACCACCACTTTGCTAGAGTGGGGCTCTACCATCTGAGCTATCGAGGAGGCAAGTCACAATCGATTCAAACTTTTTTATAGTTATATATACACATATATATATATATATATATATATATATATATATATATATATATATATATATATATACATACAACGTGTCCCAGATAACATTTCCAGCATGGGGATCTCGCTTATTATAAAAGATACAGATTTGGTTAAATTAGATGAATTACTCCTAAGGATTAGTGAAATTATAGGACACTCTCCAATTTCCAAGTTTCCATGTATTTTAAGACTTATGGCAAGAAAAAGAAAATGTCAAATTTCTTTTTCTTGTAATATCTTTTGTTAGATTAGACATATAAATTTTATTTGCACTTTCTTAAGATATTTTTATGCAGAATTTAAATATCAATTTGGATTTTTTGCACTTTCTATTTTTCAGTTTCGACCCTAAATTAAATTTTTCTTATGGAACGACAAGTCGGCTTTGAAATAATTGATCGTGTTTTTTATCCTCTTTACAATGATATAGCACATGTACTATCTATTTTTAAAAACAACAAAGAAAATTTAAAAAATGTATTTTATTAAAGACTAACAATAAGTAGGCCGTAAAACATGAGAAAATATATAACAACAAGAGTTAAGCAGGTAATAGTATTGGAGATAATTATCCAATTATAAAAGATGTTCAAACAATTGACCATTCCGTTCTAAACATAATTGTGCCCTGCGTAGTGTCGACTTAATTGCTCTGCGTAGTTTTGGCGTTTAATGCTACCAAATACTGCAAGAACAGATTCACGAAGATCTTCGGCATTCTCAAATGTTTGCACGTACACTCGATTTTTACGTAGCCCAAAGGAAAAGTCCAAGGGCGTTAAGTCTGGAGATCTGGGTGGCCATAAAATCGGCCCTCGATTACCAATCCATGAATTTGGAAGCCGATTATTAAGATATTCGCTGATGATGTTTGAATTGTGGGGTGGGGCGCCATCTTGTTGGAAGCAGATATTAATATTCTCAATCAGTGGTAAATCATCAATTTTATTTTCTAAATCAGTTTGTAGTAAATTCAAATACCTTTCACTATTTAATGTTTCGTTAAAAAATATGGACCCAATAAGTTTAGCGCCTAAAATGCCACACCAGACGTTAAAACCAAATCTCACTTGATGCCGACTTTCCTTAACAACGTGAGGATTTTCACGGTCCCAAAAGTGAACATTGTGTCGACTGAAAAGGCCATTATTTGTAAATCTGATTTCGTCACACCACAATATCGTAGCTGGAAAATTATCGTTATTCTCACATTGATTAACATACCATTGGCAAAATTGTAATCTTCTCCCCTGATCTCTATCTCTAAGTCCCTGCAAAATGGTGTACTTATACGGATGATACCTGTGACGTTTTAAAATTCTTTGTGATGTAGTTTTCGAAATACCAGTGTTATGTTCAATTTCTCTAACAGATGTTGAAGGATTTTCAATAACTGATTGTAATACATTTAGTTCTGCATCTTCATTCCGTAATTTCGGATTTCTAGTAGGTTTTGAAAATGAACCATATTCTTTTAAATTAATTACCAAATTTCTGTAGGTACGAGCACTGGGCTGCCTTCTTTCAGGATACAGCTTCAAATACATCCGTTCAGCTTCTAAACTGTTTTTATGAGACAAGATGTAACAACTCAACATATCGCACTTTTCAGTATTAGTAAATAAAGCCATGTTTGACACAAAAATATTCTGGAACGAATAATTTTTAAGTGACATTAAATTCGATTGTGTTTTTATGTTTCACGGCCTGCTTATTGTTAGAGTCTTTAATAAAATACATTTTTTTTAATTTTCTTTGTTGTTTTTAAAAATAGATAGTATATGTGCTATATCATTGTAAAGAGGATAAAAAAACACGATCAATTATTTCAAAGCCGACTTGTCGTTCCATAAGAAAAATTTAATTTAGGGGTTGAAACAAAAAAATAGAAAGTGCAAAAAAAAATCGAAATTGATATTTAAATTCTGCATAAAAAATATCTTAAGAAAGTGCAAATAAAATTTATATGTCTAATATAACAAAAAAGATATTACAAGAAAAAGAAATTTGACATTTTTCTTTTTCTTGCCATAAGTCTTAAAATACATGTAAATTTGGAAATTGGAGAGTGTCCTATAATTTCACTAATCCTTAGGAGTAATTCATCTAATTTAACCAAATCTATATCTTTTATAATAAGCGAGATCCCCATGCTGGAAATGTTATCTGGGACACGTTGTATATATATATAGTAGTAGTTTTTATGTACATACTAAAAGCCGTTTCAAGTAAATAAATATTTGTTAAGAATTTTTGGGATTTCCGTAATTACGTTTCACAGAAAAGGACACATTTTAAAAGACAAAATAGATTAAAAGAGATTACCTACTGCTTAGAATTCGCTTATGCCTTCCGGCTTACCAATTGTACACATTGTACCCGTTTTACAAATTAATGCAAGGTATGTGGTTTCTGGTCAGTTGTTTCCTTTGCAGCAAGACGTGAGGTTGAAAAATGGCTTCAATAAAACACCAAAGTGCCGGTTTACCCATTAATGGGCCCATTTTAAAAGCGCAGGCTGAGAAGTTCGCGGAACAATTAAATTATACACACTTTAAGTGTAATAATGGGTGGATTGATCGCTTTAAAAACCACAATAATATTGTGTATGGAAAAATGAATGGTGAATCAGTGGACACTAACGTTACAGGTGAGTGGTTAAAAAGCGTTTGGCCGGAATTACGACGAAAATTTAAAGATGAAAACATCTACAACGCCGACGAAGCCGGATTATTTTTCAATTTAACGCCAGATACCACTTTAAAATTTAAAAATGAAAAATATATTGGTGGAAAAACGTTGAAAAAGCGTCTCACTGTTTTAATTTGCGCCAATATGACGGGAAGTGACAAAAAAAATTGTTGGTAATCGGAAAATCACGAAATCCTCGCTGTTTTAAAAATGTTAAGTGCCTACCAGTTGACTACACCTCTAACAAGAAAGCTTGGATGACATCTACAATTTTTGAAGAGGAAATTAGAAAATGGGATGATAAATTACGACGTAACAATCGAAGAATTTTATTATTGGTTGATAATTGCCCAGCGCATCCTGAATTGCAAAATTTAACCAACGTCACCCTTATTTTTTTTACCACCAAACACAACGTCTATCCTTCAACCCATGGACCAAGGGATTATCAGGAGTTTTAAAAATTTCTACCGTCGCTTATTGGTGTTACAGTTAATCGATCGAATAGAAAATAAACAGGGTCTTAAAATAAGCGTGTTAGATGCAATTCGCCTAATGAGTGATGCGTGGAATAATATGACCCCCACAACAATTCAGAACTGTTACAAAAAAGCTGGTTTTGTTTCTGCTGTAAATTAAAGTTTCGAAGAAGAATACGCTCTTCCTTTACCTACTTGGTTAGAAAGTAGAGACATCAATAATTTTCAAAATTGCGCGTCCTTAGATGACTACGTAGATATTGATACCGATGTGATTACTTCGGGTTTAAAAACTGACGAAGAAATTATATAAGAAATTACAGAACGGGAAGCTGAAAGTGATGTAGACAGTAATGAGTGTGATAAACCCATGCCTGTTACACTCGCTAAAGCAGGCGACGCATTGGTATTATTGGCGCGGTTTTTGAAGAAAACGGTAGTAGTGAGCAAATATTTAAATCTATAAGTGTTTTAAGAGGTAGTTTCAATGATGTTAAATTTAAACCAAAACGTCAGCTAAAAATAAATGAAATTTTTAATAACCCTCCTAATGCTTAACAGATATTCCGCTTTTTAATGCAAAATAATGTATTTTTATGCGTAATAAACAATATTTTTAAAAATGTAGTATCCTTTTTAATTTTTAGAGTTTCTCGGATATAACGTTTAACGGATATAACGAGCAAAAATTAGCAGTCCCAGAGATCTCGTTTTAACCGAGTTTCACTGTATGTATGTGTGTATGTCTTATATATATATATATATATATATATATATATATATATATATATATATATATATATATATATGCCAATTACACCTATTCTACATACATAAAGACCAAGGTTAGGAGAGACTGTTGTTGCATGGAATAACACCTTTCAGATTTCAACTGAGTCTCAAATGAACATGATAATGGAAACTGAAAATCATCATCTCAATATAGAAAAATAATGAATCAAATATTTTTTGACTGAAAAAAAATCATTTTTAAAAGTTTACAGGAATTGTTCCAATGTACTATTTTGGTCATAAGTAATGTCCCGGCATACGAGTAAGCAACCAACATTCTACTTCGTCGATGCACTCGAAAATGTTTAGCTTGGAATTCTCACTATTATGTCTATATTTTCTTTGACTTAGGTTTTTAAAGTTCAGTTGAATTTATTGAATCTAAACCTTAATATATGTTTTGCATTCTGTATAATGTTTTAACGCTTATTTATATTTCCAAACATCTGTATACGAATATTGTAGTCACATTAGTGAATATAAACACTAACACATGAATTCATCCTTAAATCTCGATTAATTTGCTGAATTGTGAATGATTGATCATGGACGAAAGCATACTTATTTAAGCAAATTAACATTGTCATATATGTTAAATTACGTTCAAATGATTTTTGTCGTATATTTCAACCTAAAAAAACCGAAGTTAATGTTACTTAATAAACCGATCACTATCAGTTAATATTCTAATGGATATTACATTAATTGAATAAGTAGTGTCGCTTAAGCTTAATTTGTTAGTCACGTGTTTATATAAATATTTTTGTAGAAATAAGTATTGTTTAAAAAAGTTTACCTCGAGGTAAACTTTTTATTTATGTAATAAAAATTATTATTAATTTTATTAAATACATGAATAAAAAGTTTACCTCGAGTAGGATTTGAACCTACGACCTGTACTTTGCTAGAGTACCGCGCTAAACAACTGCGCTATCAAGAGGATATCGCAAGGATATTGCGATATTGCAGGCTCACATTCCATTAACATAAGTAGTTTGATTGTAATCTTATTATATTTAGAATTTACATCAGTTCTACATACATAAAGACAAAATTTGCATCGATTGGGGCTTGAATCTCGATAGCGCAGTTGGTTATCGCGGTACTCTAGCAAAGTGCAGGTCGTAGGTTAAAATCCTACTAGAGGTAAACATTTTATTTATGTATTTAATGAAATTAATAATAATTTTTAATTACAAATTTACTTTTGAACTTATTCGTTCATAACAAAAACTTATAATAATTAAACATTGTTTACTTTACTTAAGTAAATGCCACAAGTTGTATAGAGATTCCGTATTGTACCGCATAAATATACTACTTTCTCCGGATATTAAAAATATGTAAGTGTGATAATAACAATATTATTTGTCGTTTTCTCTAATTAATAAGAAATATATAAACATAATAAAATATTGACTGCATCCCTTCTCCATGCCAACATTTTTCGAGTGGCATCGGCGAAGTGGATGTTGGTTGCCTACACGTATGCCGAGACATTAATTATGACCAAAATAATACATCATGGTGATGTATCTTAAAACAACATAACTTGTACCTTGAAACAATTCACGTCGTGGTTGTGTGTTGGTATTTTTCTTCAAAATAGATACTGAATAATTAGATTATGAAAATACATCGTTCATTGAAGAATAGATCTTTTAAAATATGGAAAACACATATTAAAATACTTCAAATGAAAAAAATAACGTATGCTACAGCTATCAAATTTTATTTGAAAATACAATTGACCAGCTGTTCGGCTGTGCCCACTTGATTTCACAAGTTTGAGAAGTTTGACAATAATATCATCTTCAGTGATGTCAAATTTTTCTTCAGATTCAGTGACAAATGTACCGTTCTTGCCAATGCGTTTATAGAGTTTTATTTGAAACTCCGGAAAGCATGAGTCTCTAGAACAGAATGTTCCGGTTCTCCTTTCTGCTTTCGGAATTGAACCATAACATAATCTCCAATTGCCAAATCTCGATTTTCAAGTTTCTCTTGTTATCTGAGGTTCGCATACTCTTCTGCAACAATATCTTATAATGTCATATCATCTTCATCTTGATATACGACTTCGTCTTGATCTCCATCGGAATTACTAATACAAATATTCTTACTAACCTTTTTTATCTCGTTTTTTTGAATTTGTGTCATTTGTTGTGACATAGGAAACAAGAAAATCTTCTTTCGAGAATACGTTTTTGTTGAATGCTAAGATACCAACTGCCCTAAAACCACTCATTATATTGTTTGTGCTAAATGCTTTGGGATATATTGTCCCTAGTACTTCTGCAATGCAATAAATATCAAAATTCTTGTCTGGATTATTCATGAGCCACGCGTCTACACTTTGATTGTAGAAGGTTTTAATGGTCCATACACGGTGAGATCAAGTAGTTATAATGTATTAGAGTTGTGAAGTGGAAAAGACACAATTATAGTTCCCCTTTCTGATGCATATTCAACTGCTTTAACTGACAGGTGTCTCATGGTTATCCATTAAAAGAATAACTCGTTCTTTCTTTGATGCTTTCACATATCGGTTGAAATGATGCAGAAATTTAACAATCAGCGAATCATTACCCCATCCTGAAGGTGCCACCTCCAATAGTGCCTTTCGGCATGAATTCTTTGAAATTAATTGTATTCACTACAGTTATTCATATTTTCGGCGCTGTAATTTTTGCTGGTTTCTGTACCGTTGTTAACCCGGTCTCGTCTTGGTTCCAAATCCTTTCTGCCGGTATTGGTCGGAATCGTTTATGTACGTTTCCTATGTTGTCAGAAAAAACATTGGATTTGGTGACACTAGTCGATCTAGCTGGTTGCTTCATGAAAAGCTTAATCCAACCTTCTTCTGCAATATTTTTTATTCAATGTATCTGGGTATTTCTTTTTATTCGCATCTGCGAACTTGAACGCTAACTCACAAACCTCCTTTTTGGTCAGGCGGTACTGCATTCTTGCAAGAAGGAACTTTATAAATTCTGCAGGCTTATCGAATGGCAATACTTCTCCCGGTTCTTTGATAGCATCCAGCGCTTTTCTATTGTCGCTTATTTACTGTTTTACTTCTGGGCATCGTTATGCCTGCAATGTAAAAAAAGGCACTCTACTTAATTTTTTCAGGACATGGACTACGTTGTACCTTAAAACAATGTTTCGTAGTACATGATATAAAACTGTTTCATGATACAAGAAGTAAATCGATTGTTTTTTCAGGTTATGAATTAATCCATTTTCAATGATGCAGTACTGCTGATTACTAATTCAGTTACTGATATAACAACAAGACAACATTAGCTTATAATGAAAAAGAAAGTCTGTCAAATAACTACCAATATTCAACAGACCATGATTCTCGACATACTTTGACTACTCGGTTTTCGATGGCAGTACATCTAAGGAACCAAGTGTTCTAAGGTACATTATATTCAAGGTACAACAGTCCCCAATACATCGAGTGGGGCTTGTATCTCGATGGCTCCGTTGGTACAGCATTACTCTAACATAGTACAGGTTCCTGAGTTCAAATTCCACTCACTGTAATGTTCTTCTTTATGTATTTAAACAATTTTTAACTAGATAACTTTAATAGATATGACGAAAATCTTCGACTAAATAGGTTTTTGCACCTTGTAATTTAAATCTTAGATAATTTTAGTGTTTGGTGTATCTAGGTAAATGCTTTACAAAGCAAGTATGTATAGTCCACAATATCGTAGTGGTTTTACATTTTTAATTAAAATTAATTAAGAATAAAAGCAATAAGAAATTGAATTTTTTGATATTTTCAGTAGATCTTTAATTGTTACCCCCAGGTTTTTAGTTGTATATCCTTTTAGCACTTTCATATAATTCCTCTGAAACGATATTATAATGTAATTAAATCAGTGGCGTAACTAACGAGGGGCCAAAGGGGGCAAGTGCCCGGGCGCACCGTTCAAGGTGCCCAGATCGTGAACTCTTATTAAAACTGGGACTAAATGAAAATTGCAATTCTTTAATAAGAATTTAAAAAAAATACAATATGAAAAATATGTGAAATTAAAAATTAATGTTTGTAAACATTATCCTGGTGAAATTCGTATGTACGCAGAACGGCATACACTGGAGTTTGTTTGTAAATCTCTGATTTGAAATTATAAACAATGCACACTCGCACCGGGCTAGTCATAACATACGATGAATTCTGTTGTACAGATTACGGATACCATTTTGCTTGCTTGGAGGTTTTTATCTTTTTATAACTCTTCATTCAGTTACATTTAATCGTTTGTTACGGACTTTTCACAAAAGTGATTCAAAACGCTATTGCACCTATTGCTTTTTAAGACTAAAATTCGGCTGATTCTAACACTTTAAAGAATTGCGTTACTGTTATGTATTTAGGAGGTTAAGACAAAGTAATTAACAATTATAACAATTTTAGTGTTTTAAACTTTCGTAGTGAATAGTGAATAATACTATCGTGATTGTATAGATGAGCAGCTATTCTTATTTATCATAAAAAGGTAACATTTTTTGGAATCATTTTCTTACTCTCATACAATTTTTCTTCTATGTAGTTGCTAAGGACAATAGTGTAATTATGAATAAGCAAGCCAGCCGAGCGCAGAAACGTAAAAAAGAAAAAGACTGAAAACTGAAAATCAGTAAATTACCGAAAGTGAGTGGCTATTTTTTAAAGTCTGCTTATCCCTCTCAGCCGCCATCGAGTGTAATATCTGATTCACTTGAATCAAGCGAAGAAGGACAGGGGTCATCTGATAACTCTGATGATGTTCCTCGTCGTCAGGAACTTCAGGAAACTACTCCTTCTACGTCCATTAGTTCTACTGAAAAAATGTGGAATGCAGTTCCCAACGGACTTTGCCAATTATCGCGGAAGATTATTAACAAGCGAAGACAAACATTTCATCGTGAAATATGGTCCATGTCGACCTGATGGTCCGTTTCCGAAAAACACTAATGGGCGTTGCTTTGCTTCAACATATTACGTTGTAACAACTAAATTAGGATTAAAATTGGAAGATCATGGTTGTGTTATTCTCCAACAAGTGACAGATGGTATTGCCAACCATGCTGGCTTTTTGATGACAGAGATTTTCCACATCAGCAATGGTCAGTAACGGGTTTTTGGGACTGGAAACATGCAGGCCGCGGAATTGAAAGACATGAGGAATCAAAATCTCATGAAAAAGCTTGCTTAGCATGTAAGCAGTTTATAGAATAAAAAACCGTGAATGAAGAACTCGAAAATCAAATTCGACAAGAAGAAAGTTACTTGAGGCAGGTCTTGGATCGGGTTATTAATGTGATTTTAACCTTGTCAATAGAAAACATTGGAGGTCATAGAGAAGGCGAAAATAGTGAAAACAGAGGAAAATTTATCGAAATTATAAAGCTGCTCAGCAGATATGATCCTGTACTTTCTGAATTACTTCGCAAACCCAAAGGCACTATATACGCAAATACAAAACGAAATTATTTAGCTTATAGCAGACTGATTCAACGCAGGATATATCTAAAATTGATCAGCAAAGTCATGTGTACCGCTACGTTAATAATGAGTGTGACAAAAATGAAGTACCTATAAATATATTAATTTATGAAAGCTTTGTTGGGTTTGAAGAAATGCAAAGTAGTGCAGAAATGGAAACACAAATTTTGAAAAAAATAATGTCGATATAAACAAACTCAGAGGCATTGGATTTGATGGTGCAGCTGACATGAGTGGTGTTTATTCTGGACTTCAAGCTCGAATAAAACGTGTTCAACCTCTGGCTACATGTGTGCATTTTGCAGCTCATAATCTAAATTTGGTGATTAATGATTCCGTCAAAAATATTGCAGAGATTCGAAATTTTTATGACAAATTACAGAGTCTGTATGTGTTATTTGGCAATAGTATTAAGATACGGTTACAGTTAAAATCTACGTCTTCTGTAAATGTATCTTTAAAAAAATTGTGCTCGACTCGTTGGTCATCGCGAGACAATTTCCTCTCGGCGCTGAATCTATTATACCCAGACGTCATGAAAGTTCTAGCATACATATCTCTTGCAGAACGCAATAAAGCAGAACAAGATGAGGCAGCTGCACTTCAAAACTATTTTCAAACATTTGAAGCAATAATAATTATAGTATTTGAGGCAAAAATTCGAAATTTATTAAACACCGTGTCTCTGTTGCTACAAGCACGAGAACGCGATCTCGACCAAGCTGCAGAGTTGCTTAAAAATGCTTTAGAGTCAATACAACAAATGAGAAATAATTTTGATAAAGTACTAAATTCGTCAGTGAAGTTAGCAGAGACTTGGGGAGTTGAACCTACATTTAAAAAAAAAACATTCGTAAAGTACCTAAATTTATGGATGAGTTGAGCAGTGACCAACGGTTATCAGACAAAAAAATATTTTGAAACACAAGTTTTTTATGGTACTCTTGATATTGTGATATCCCAGATTAAAACACGTTTTAAGGGCATAAACGAAATTTCGAATTTGTTTTCACCTATTATGCTTAAAAATATTTTCTCAATGACCGAAGAGCAATTACAATCTGCTGCCTTGAACCTTGTTCAGAAATATGACAAAGATCTTTCGTTAGACTTGGTCAATGAAATTCTACAAATAAAAGCGACTTTTCAAAATAAATTATCGGAACTGGAATCTAAATGTAATTTAAGTAAATTTTTAATAATTGAAAACCATCTACTAGCATCAAATTTTTCAAATATTTCTACAGCTTGCATTCTTTTTTTAACAATGCCCGTTACTGTAGCAACCGCAGAAAGATCATTTTCTAAATTAAAACTAATTAAATCATGCCTTCGCAGCACAATGTCGCAGTACGGGTTATCAAGTTTGGCATTAATCTCAATTGAAAAAAATAGAGCCAAAAATCTCAATAGTTCGACTATCGTTACGGCCCTTGCAAATAAAAAATCAAGAAAATACCTATAATTATGTTATTATGTATCTGTTAATTGTTTCACAGTTCTTTTTATATTTATATTATAAACACCTGAATCATTGTAATATGAAATAATATATACTTATACAACAATTTAAACCGTTTTTTTTTGTCATACCTATTGATAAGGATAGACGTGAGGGGCCCTTTCGGCTTTTGGGCCCTCGGGTCCTCAATCTGAAGTTACGCCACTGAATTAAATTATGTCCTTTTTTTCTTGTCGCATTTATTATTGTTACTCTTCATCCGTAAAAGGTGTTCTGGAATCTAATTTTTAGTATTGGGCGATAATATTTATTCTGTTAAAGATCTAGTTATTTATCATTACTAAAATAATATAATATTCAATAGTACATCGTAACTGTTACAGTAGGTTTATTCTTTGCGTTTTTAAATTTTACACATTTGACAATAGTTTAGTGGAAAGCATTTTTATTTACTGATCTCGATATGTATAAATTTTGTAAACATTTATATATTACACGATTTCTCATACAAAGACAAGTATTTTTATTATTTGTATGTGATGTATGATAATAACTTAATAACAATTTTCAGTTTATTGTCTCAATATTATTTTTTATTAATCACGTGTGAGGTTATGTTATTGATGAATAAGAAATGGAGCGTTAGTATCTCGCTAGTCTTAAATGTGGGCGTGACTTTGTTGTCTCTGGTGACAGTTCTTGATTTAAAATAGACCTTTTGCGTTACGTATGACGTTGAATAAAGAACATAATTATTATGTACCTAACGCGTAATATATATTGCACATAAAGTAACTGCCTCTAAAATATTTCAGGTACGAACCTGAGATTATGGTAGGCTTATGTGTGTCTTTTAAAAATGGAACACGCCTTCTTGCGAATCTAAGAAGAAAATAATTATTATGTTAATTAAACCAAATTTAATGAAGTAGAGCGGTTTTGTTTGAGACTATTATTTAAATAGTGACTCTAACGTTCATTAATTAAGGTATTAACTAAAACAACTTCGTGACTTCAACTTTGCCTCAACGTTGTTCTATAGCACATACGTATATCTTTAGACAAGTTTGTGTACCGTAGGCGTAACCACCAACAAACAAAGACTAAGAACAATTTACGCTAGAATTACAAATGTAGCGTTGAAATGTAGGTACTAATATTGGAAATAACTTAGAAAGATGAAGGTTATGTTAGTGTATTGCTTTTTAAGTTTTTTGCATCGTTTTTTATTTTTCGTAGAAACCCCACTTATTATTTATGAAGCTTTTAATTAAATTAAGTTTTTATCAGCTGTATCTATTTTAATACGATTTTGTTGTATACAAACTTTCGACCAAAATACAAGCTACTATAATTTGTTTGTATTCACACGGCCGCGATATACAGTGAAAACTTAATCAAAACTTTTTTCGGCTTTAAAATAACTTACTTAAAGTAGAACTTCATTAGCTTGAGATTACATAACAGGAAAAATCTTTAGAGTTTACCTAAAATATGAAGTAAGTACACGTTGAAGTACTTTTCACCAATTAAAAAGGTTACATATTTAAATTTTTGATTTAAAGTGTGTGTTGTAAAAAAGGTATAAGGTTTGCTTTTGTTTTATATGTACTACATGCATCGTTCAGTGGACAACGCTTTTGGCGTTTTACTGGTCGTTACCATTAGCGTAGTAGCTAAACAATAACACGCAAATGGTTTTCAGTATCCACATACATACATATATACAGGGTGTTTCGAGAAGAAGACACGTAACTTCAGGAAATGATAGATCTGATCATTTTAAGTCAAAACCTTTAGATAAACATAATTCCAATAGTGCTTGGTTTTTCAAATATCTCCAAAACGAAAAAAGCCATTTTTCTCATTCTTGGTAAAATAAGTAGAGATATACAATACATTGGTTTTAGTTTATTAATAGGTTTTTATCCTGTACAGTGACGTAGAACGCAAGGGGTAGTACAACCTTTTAAGTAGAAGGGGGACATTCTGGCCCTGACGTCATCAGTGGTGGTGATGTCACACACACGTGGCATTTTCCACCCCCATGGCTTCTTTGCAGGTCGTTTTTCAAACCCTAGACAGAATTTACAACCCTTGAAGATATTTTTATCCGAATTAGTGCCCTTTGAGGGCGGGGCCAGCTTCTTTGCGGGGGCCCATTTTTAACCCCTCGATGAAATTTTCAACCCTATGAGGGTATTTTCACACGTAATTAAGGCCTTTTCACCAGTACACCCTAGTGTTTAGGGGCGTGGGGTGTGGGAATGGTCAATGGTCAACTAAGGCCTCAGCCCCTGGGTAGGCAAATGCGCGCGCATGCAGTGTTCTGAATGGTGGGCCTGGTTGTTGGCCATACCCCCTGGTTTCTGATTGGTCTATAGACTCCGCCCCCTGGTTTCTGGTCGTTTACGGGTCGGGGCTTGTCGACCATTTTGGAAGCGATTTTGTCGGCCGTGGTGGGAAATTTAAAAATTGTATTCTAAAGGGGGCTCATAAGACAGGTATACGACGGCCCCTAGTTTCTGATTGTTCGCGGCCATTTTGTTTTTAATTATAATACATAACCAATGTCCTCCGCCATTTTGTATGACGTCATAATCAAAGTCATTTTGACGAGTGGAAATAAATTCAAGGTGTTGATGTGAAATCGTGTTCTATCAAAGCACCTTGGTTATTACCGGTAGTAAAAAGGTAAGGGGTTTTTTAATAATTTGTTATAAATAATACTATTTTTACGTCTCGTGTAGCATGTCAATCTCATATACGTAAAATTTTGCGACGCGAGGTTTTCAGCGAAGGCTGTTTCGGCGATCCTCACTCCAACCCTCCCGAACGTAGTCGAGATTATCCAAAAAAGCTAAAAAGAAACTAGATTTACAGTACTTTTATTTTTACATAAAAAAATAGGTGAGTTTACATTTTTACAAATGTTATTTAATTAACAGAAACATTATAATTTACAATATACGATTTTACACACAAAATGCAATTCTTTCTGTCTACTAGACGTATGTTTTATACATCCAATTTAATTTTAATTTTATAGTTCAATTCTATACATTGCTCTTCCAATTCCCTTTCCCTTTTAATTAGATATGTACAACGAGCACATATTTTCTAATTGTAATATATAACGCTTATATAGCTTATCTGTTTAATAGCTATTATAACTAATTCTCTAGCCTTAATATTACCTTTAATTTCTTACATTCGAAGGTCGTTAATTTGTTCCACATCTTGTTGGGTAAAACATTCTTATTCCAAATTACCTAGTGCTTTAGAATATGGTACAATATTCTTTATTTTAGCAAACGTATGACCATTAAATGTGCTCGTACCGTTTGTATTAAATCTAATAATGGTTTGGTAAAGAAAGTATCTCCAACCCATTATTAAGAACAAAAATAAACCTTTCGTGTATAAGTTTTTCTCTCTTTACATTAAAAAAATTATTCTTAAAATAACCTCTTATAAAGTAAACAGTTTTTATTCCATATCTTTCTGCAAGTGCTCCAACGTGTGGATATTGTCTCTTATTATTAACAACAAAGTCCCATTTGTATGCAGATTGTCCCAATAAGAATTAAAATAGTTAATATTTTGTTTAAACTCTGCCATTGTTTTTTCTTTTTCCAACAAATCCATACACTCTTATTTTATATTGCTAGCCTGGTATATAGTCCCATTGTCGTTTCTTTAACGCCACTTCTTCCAGTTCCAACTTACGCGCCTTTGTGGATAGTACGTAAGCTTGGGAAAGGGGTTCTATTTCCTTAATAGGATATGGTTTTAGTTTGCTGTTAATGTTACTTCTTTTTCTACAAACTTTGGGGATTACAAACTGTAACATATTGTTAAACACTAAACAGCAACTATTTTGTAAACTGTCTGTTAGTTTTGTCCACATTTTTGGGATAGATACAGAATATATTGGTGCAACTTGGAAGTAATTTTTATTACTTTCCAATAATGTTAAGCAATCTGCGAGAGGGTTGTACATCTCGTTTCCAAAATAATAAGCCTCGTTGCTACAGTTGTAAATTGTTGCTTCCAATCTGGTAATTCCGTGCTTCTTGACCAGACTAAAATAAAATGTTTCCTTTAATCTTGCATCAGGATAACTTAGAAAATCTATCAGATGGTTTCC
This sequence comes from Vesta saturnalis, assembly GCA_036346205.1. Classification (NCBI taxonomy): domain Eukaryota; kingdom Metazoa; phylum Arthropoda; class Insecta; order Coleoptera; family Lampyridae; genus Vesta; species Vesta saturnalis. Next base: position 660,058 of record JARFJB010001761.1, read on the forward strand.
GATAGTTTTATTAACACCAGGGCTTGTTATTTGGTAAATAAGTTTGTTGTAAATTTTTATTCTAGCATTAGAAGTTAACGAAGTTGGGCAGTCTATATCAACCATATTATCGTTATTTACAACCACATTATAATTTTTCTTGCCATATTTCTATCTTATTAAATATTCCTGCGAAATCTTGTGTAATGTCCAAATCCAAAAGATAGTAGTCTTCCTTCTTAAGTTGGGTTAATAAATCGGATAAGTGACATAAAAGTCTCCAATTTAACATCGGCAAGATCGATTTTGTAAGGAATATAAACTGGCTGCGTATATTTTTTAGTTACACATTGCAAACCATCTTTTCCAAGATTCTAAGAAATAAATTAAATCGTTCCTACATCGGCGATATATTAGAAGTACGCAGCAATGTTCGGATAATCTCGGTTATGTTCGGGAGGGTTGGAGTGGGGATCGTCGAAACAGCCTTCGCTGAAAGCCTCGCGTTGCAAAATTTTACTTATATGAGGCTGTATGCGCGCGCAGAAGCAATCATGTGATAGTGGGCGTATCCACGTGGAGGTGAGCGGTCACGCCACTAACCCGCCCCAACCACTGCACCCCCCCAACTTTTAATTAATTATGACGTCAGGGACCCCGGTGACCTACTTCTACTTTTTTAATTGCTAATTTCTACGCAATAGAGTAAATTGAATTTTTTTTTAATACGAAACCTGGTTTTTATATAAAAAAGGTTGGACAAAGTCTAAATCAATTAGTTTAACTGTTTCTAAGATATTTGAATTGTTAGGTATCTATTACAAATTGCTTATGAAGGTTATTAACTTTTGCACCTTGTATCTCGAAAATTAAGCACTATTGGACTTCCCTTTATATGAAAGTTTTGTGTTAAAATGATTAGATCTATCATTTCCAGAAGTTGCGTGTATTCTTCCCGAAACACTGATTTCACGAAGCACACCTAAAAATGCAAATATCTTAGAAACTGTTAAATTTATCGATTTAGACAAAGTATACCTTTTTTATCTGAAACACATCAAGGTTTCGTATTTTCATAAAAAATCCAAATTTCTCCATTGGCGTGAAATTAGGGATTAGAAGGTTGCACCACCCTTACGTTCTACGCCACTGTAGATAATAAAACCGTATTAATAAACTAAAACCAATGTACTTTATATGTCGACCAAGAATAAGAAAAATACATTTTTTCGTTGTGGAAATATTTTAAAAATCAATTTTTCTTTTGTAACTCTGACACCCTGTATCTCGAAAACGAAGCACTATTGGACTTACGTTTATTATGAAAGTTTTGTGTTAAAATGATTATATCTATAATTTCCTGAGCTTACGTGTATTCTTCCCGAAACACCCTATATATATTTATATATATATATATATATATATATATATATATATATATATATATATATATATATATATATATATAGTGAACGGCAAAGAGTTTGCAACAAATGGAAAAATATTTTGTTTTTAAGGTTTCAAAAAAAACGTTACTTGAGATCGATTTAGCGTACCCAATAACAAAAAAAAATTCCTTTACATATCTCAGTTGACCATTGTCATGGCGGCAAATTTAAACAGTTCGCATTAAATATGTAAAAAGTGGGGTTAGATGACAAAATATCCAAAAGTTTTAAAGAGAAAAGTTGTTCTAAATCCGATTTTACGTCTACGTGTCAATTTTCAAAAGGATTGCTTGAATAATATTAATTTTTTGGTCTGTTTTTCATATTCAGAATATTATCATTAAATTCTTTGTTACTAAAATTGTGTGCTGTGTTTAATCGTTATACATTCTTTGCCTGCGATTTTTGAGACAGGCGTACAAATTTTTGTTTCTGTTGGTTGGTTTTCATCATTAAGGACGATTACGCAGTATTTTCAATGAGACGATCCACCATATCGAATATAAAGGGATGAATTTTGATGGCACGTAAACTTTGAAAGATGTCATAGGAGTACGGTTGAGATAGTAGGTTTACCCCTTTCATTGGCAATCGCTTTTATGAAAAGGGCAAGGCTTGTTTTGGATAACATCATATATATATATATATATATATATATATATATATATATATATATATATATATATATATATATATATATATATATATATATATATATATATATATATATATATATATATATATATATATATATATATATATATATATATATATGCATACGCATAGACGTTGTGTACACAATATAGTAAACCCTGGTTTTCGTAGTTATTGTAGGGATATTTTTGTAACTTTGGCCCCTTCCCATACATTTTGGACAGTTTGATTTTTATACATAAAATAAATCAGATTATTGTTGTCATATTCATAAGTGATACTAGGTATAATAACAACTTTTTCAAACTGCTACAAATTATTGGGGGTCTAGCTTTCTTTAAGGCTCTGTCTGCCTGTGTTTGTCTGTTATATATTGCTAAACTAAAATACTATAAGAACCTTCTTGTGTAGAAATATGTTGTACATCTTCTCTGAGGACCTAAGCAATAACCTCCAAGCTTTCAGCCAAGTTTAAATTTTTCTTAACGTGTTTATGTATTTATACTTACTATAGATATGTATATTTGACGTGTGTAAACGTCCTTGGGCGTGTTGATCGTATGTGGATGTGGATGGATGTGGGTGTTGGTGCGTGCGTGCGTGCGAGCGTGCGTGTGTACGTCTGTGTGGGTATTTGAATACATATCTAAAAAATTTTAAAAAATAACGAAAAAAATAATCAGCAGAATTAGTAGGCAACGACACAAGCTAGACTTTACAAAAACTGTACAAAAAAGCGAAATAGATATTATAAGTTCGAGGATCAACTAAATACCTACGCTATCTTTGCTTACACGTTTCACCTCTATAAGCACTAGTTTATATACTACCGTATGCATATTAATGTTCATTGGCAGATATTTTGAATACGTCATATATACATGCCGTGTGGTCGAAATGAAACTCAACGTGTTATAAATTGTGTTGTTATGTGGCATTTATTTTAATCCATTTATAATACTTCGGCTGCTTTGGGATTTACAAATGTTACCTTTTAGTTAAAAAGCACCCAACATTTGTGCCACTGACCAAATGACTACATTTCTTTTCCTTCCGCACCTGCTAACTGTGGTTGGTTAATAAACTTAAAAACAAATTATACTCAGACTTATGGATCAGAACAAGAATCACCAAATTCTCAATTATTTATGGGTGTTTAACTTTAAATGTTTAATGTGATGCAAAGTAGCAGAAATGAATTTCCATAAGCAGCAAAGCAAAAAAAATTGAGTTATAGGAATAATTTAAATAATATTCAGGTTATTGTCTAAAAATATAAAATTGCATTTAAATAATATCCAATTTCACAAATTTAATCCCTTTTTGTTTTCAGATAATAGCAATCAGCAACAATATATATTGGAAACAGTTACCATGACAACAGTCACAGAAAAACAAATTATGCGAGAAGTTGAAGATGATAAACAACGCTCAAACAGCCCAAATCTATCTCAAATCGGTTCTCCCATTAGTGGTATACTAAAAGGAGGACGTCTATGGAAACAACAAAGTCAAGATATAAATAATATTAGGAATAATGAATTACAACGAGGTACTGATTTCAGTATTACATCTGATGAAGAAAGTAACGGTAATAAACGCTCAGTACGATTTACAGAATCGAACGAAAACCTACGTGACGTTTGTGATGGTGCAGCTGATCAACCACTCGAAGAAAGTCGTAAACCAGAAGATGCTCAAAAAGAGAGTATGGCTAACTCATCATCTCCTGAATCCACAGAAATGACATTAACGTTTAAATTAGGGAATCATATTTTAATCTCTAATAATAGCCTGAAACCAAATTCTGCAATGAGGCAACTTTTCCCTTGTACAAAACCATTAAGTAACAAACCCGGGGATAACGATTCTGTGCACCAATATTTAGTAACAGCAGAATCTTTGCGCGCATTTGAAGAAGCTAAACGATCTAAACTTCCTCAAATAATACAAAGTGATGATACAGACGACTCAATAAAACGCGCTATCGAACGAAATACTCTTCGACGTTCTTTAATCAGATATGAACCTAGGCCTAAAAAAAAGGAACAAAAAGCTGACAATTCTCTAGTTGAAAGGATTAAACAGCTAACATGTGACGTAGACGATGTTATTCAGGAAACAGAACACATTCAACAAAGAGCAAGTCCTCCAGGCGAGGAAGCAAGAAAATCTCCGGAGGTTAATTCCGTAAATAAAAGCTTTTCGCCTTCATCTTCATCTACCGCAAGTTCTAATTCTTCATCGTCTACTTATAAGAAAATTACTGACCTTTTTGGAAAACGTGAAAAACAACCAGATATTCAAAATCAACTTGAATCAAACTCAAATTCAAAAGTTCTTAATCAACTTGGCCCTGCTCCTGATTTAGGCAATAGTGGTTCACACCCACAAGATTATGTTTTACATCATTGTCCAGTAACAAAATCTAATTCGGCAAGTGATACCCGAAAACAATTTTTATCAACGTTAGGTCCATTAACAGCATGCGTTACTAGTGTAGGTCTTGATGACCATTATTATCATATTTCACATCATACTGGTGATCGTTCATCTGTCACAAGTTCAGTGGGAACAGAGTACAGTTTAGAAGATATAGATGAAGGCTTGAAAAATGAAGACGAAGATACCAAACGCAACGCTCCTGATGTAGTCGTCGGTACACCTTCAGCATCTGAATCTGGCGACGAATTAGCGATGTTTGTTCAGCAAGATGCTAGTCGAATTGAACGAATTAAAAAAAAGTACGTAATTTTTCTTTATTATTGCAATTCTTTTACAATTTCTATTGTAGGTACCAACAAGATAGTGAAGACGATGAACACGATGATTATGGATTCAATAAACGACCAAGTGTTCGAGGTATTAAACCAAGATTTGGAACCACAACAGAAATTTTGCAACAGATTCAAAATCAAATACAGCCAATCCAAACTGGAAACAAAGCGAATACTCATGTAGCGTGGCCATATTATTCCGAAGCTAGCCTAAGCACTTTGGATAACAATAAATCGCGTAATATAAATCAAAACATTCCTCAGTATCAGTACACATATGTAACTGAAGAAATGAAAACAAAAATGTATATACAACATTATCGGCCTACTACGCTTGTTGATGACAACATTTACCAAAACTGTACAAATCAACGTTGCAACAGAGATACTGCTTATAAATCTAATGCTAATATAGTACATTCTCCAGTAATGCGAATTGGAGGTGGGTGTAGTGAGTTATATCACCCTCCCTTACCCGGCAAAAATAGAAACGGCCGGCCTGAGTCACCACCACCGTTTGATGTTGCAAGAAATGTACATCAGACTATGGTTTACATTCCATATAATCATATAGAAAGTTATCAACCTGCATGCATGTCACCCAATCCACAATATGTAGGTAATGAAAAATGTTATACTAGGGTTATTAATCAAAACCAAATTAATCGTTACGCTGAACCTGTGTATCATAATCAACCTAGAATGAACCCCCCTCCAGGTGTAGATGTAAATTTAGTAAAACAAATACCTAAGCCAATTATGAGGTTACCGTATCCCATACCTAGCTCACAGCCACCACCACATTTAATAAGCTCAAGGAGTGAAAGTCCGCTTCCTGGACAATTTTCTACAGCTAGATCAACACAAACAGCTGCACCACCTATGGCAGCTTGCAACTATTATCAAACTGTTACTCCGCGATATAGACCAATGATTGGTCCTATTATTGCACACGGAGGCGTTCCTTGGAATGGTGACAATATTTACGCTAATAAAATTAATAGACATAGTTTTCCTGCGGCAATACCTAGGTATCCCGCTCCTGACAACGTTTCATTAACAGATAGTGAAAGTCAATATAGTGGCCCACTACCAAACGGATATCGTCAATCCATTGAGACAACATTTTCTGCTCAGAAAGATTCTTTGCCTAATTCTCCTACAAAACCTAGGTTCATAGAAAGGGGAGTTCCTGAAGGTGCGGCAAGCGTTTCTCCTCAAGATTCTAATGCTGGTCAAAATACAAGCACAATGACTTCACCTACCTCGCCGCAGAATCCACAAACAAATCCGAAACCATTATTTTATGCAATGAATGTTTGACAGAATGAATAGGTAAATATTAAGGTAACCATTTGCATTAGTAATACAAGCCCATCTATCAATGAGTAACTAGATAGTACAGGGATGTATGATTATATTTTCAAGATGCCAACAATAGGGTGGTGTATTACTTGAAGAGAATTACTTGTGCTTTAAATAATGAAGCATTTATCGACATGAAGAGATCTCGGTAGGTTATAATAACCATAACAAGGCAGAATTTATTAATATACAGTATTTTAATATTGTAGTAATAAAAATAATTAGATTGCATAGTGCATATATTGTAATAATTTCTATTGAAATGTGGGTGAGTTAATATACCTGAGGAGGGAACTAATGTTTAAGCATTAGAAAGTAGTCACTGTTGCCAAAAAATGAGATTCCATTACCAAAGTATTATTGTATAGTTAGGTAATTAAATGTTACTGACCAAATATTACATTCAAATGCATACACTGTTCTTAACAATTATTTTTGACTTAATCTTTTAGGTACATTAGTTAACAATTACAAAATGGATTGTTAAGAATTTGTTTGCATTAAATACAATAGCTTTAATATATTCCATATTGAATCTTTTATTGTCACATGGAATTTAAATATGAATTTAGACGTTGTTGCATCTAGAATGTTAGTGACAAAAAGAGAGTATTTATTTATTTATTAAAATTGCAAGTGAGATTAACATTAAATGGTCTACTTGAAAATTTTATATTTGAAAGTAGGTAGATGCAAATTGTAAAAGCTCAATTGAGCTTATATAGTGTTGCTCAAAGCACTGTGTTATATTTTAATACTTAACTGGAATTGTTTTTTATATCTATTTTAATTAAGAAATGTTAGGTTGTTAATGTTTTTTTACGTTTTTATTAAAATTCCAAATATTATGAAGGTTAGTGTTGTAAAATGTTGAGAATTCATCTTGCATTACCTACTGAAATGTACTGAAATAGAATAAAATTCATCGTATTAACAAACATTGCGTATTTTTTGGCCACGTTATATTTTTTAGGACGTTTTTAGATACAATGAGTTTTGAAAAAAGAACGATCCGGGCACGCAGGATTTTGTACAAGAAGGGCCAGGGTGGGTACGTAGAATTTCGAACATAGTATCAACCATGGAGGTACATAATTTGTGAACTAATCATAACAACACTCCTTCCAAAAATTGTTTATGCTTAATACCTACTTGTATTCTTTATCGAGTGGTGTATACTCATAATAAGAAAATCTACCAACCCTCACCTTATGCGATTTATGGATATAATTAGTTGCAGTTATTATATATGAAATAAAAGCTGAAGCCGCCGATGTTCCATACCAAAACGAACAACAACTCTACTTGAGGAACTTTTACCATTCGTAATCGTTGGTGATGCATACTCAACATGCATAGATTCGACCACCTGTCATTTGATATAGTAGAACGCAGCCACGTCTTGTCACGATGCATCGAATCTGTTCATTGGTGCACGTCGTCGCAAGAAGCAATTGTGCACTTATTAGCCTTACGCACCGATTGGTTTCAGTCACTCTGCAAAAAAAAGATGATGCCGAATCCGAAACTACACTAGACGCATTCCATTTGAAAAAATATGTTTTAGATTCGACGTTGATGTGTAACAGTGCACCATAAACTGACACTTAGCGTAATCTTATGTAATTAGCTTTGAAAAATTTCCGGAATCAATTCCAAAAAGTCACATGAATGTCCACTTGACACTCTAAGCATAATAACGTTAACAAGAAGTTTGAGCATTGTAACGTTATGCCTCAATAACAACAGCCGTACTATAGAAGTTTTTCAAAAGTTCTATGTCCGCACTAAATACCTACGTCGCAAGAAATGCATCTAATTTTGAGGTTACCGTAACTTTGTATAGACGTTTGTAATGTAAAATAAATCTTAAAAACTAGGACGTACTGTACCTAAACGTTAGATTAAAGTTCTTCGTCCGCCTTACAGACGTTAGCATTCATGTTATTGTTAATTATATTACAATGTTTACACGTTACTTTAAAGATTGGTAGCTTGAAACCTGCTATAACCGGTAACACATGCAATTATATGTATGTATATATATATATATATATATATATATATATATATATATATATATATATATATATAGGGTGTGGCGCGAAGAGTTTTGATTAAAAGTAATGGCGGATAGAGTTATGTTAAAAATCTGAAATTACAAAGCTGTAGGTTTTGGATGACGATGAGTTCAAATATAATATTGCCCTGAATGTACCACTTCCGGTTATACCGGAAGTAGGCGTCAACTTTGTTATTCTAAATGGAACCTAACATTTTTTATTTTATTTTCGAATTCTACATGAAATTCTAGATAAAATTTGTGGACAGTGTCCTATGCCAAAAATGAAGTATTTTGGAGATATTTCGATTTTTTTTTAAATTTTGAACAAATCCTAGTCCACGTTGAATCCATTCATTAAGTTATGTCTTGTAATTCTGGAAATATGGTCGGGAGTTAGAGAATTAAAAGCAAGTAAGACTCTCTGCATCATATCTTCCTTTGTCGTAACATTTTCCGCTGTATTTTTTTAAGCCAATTCGTTTGGTATCGGTATTACCTATACCTAAATCCAACCACTTTTGAGATATTTCATTATCTTAGTTAAAACACAACAGCACTTAATTATTTCAACATTAGTAAAGGGTAGGCCTTGGCTGTCAAAGATTTGATAGTTAGAACGGTAATTGTTTATGTTGTTTCGACAGTTTTCTTTACCAGTTTGTATTTCATAGTAAATAATGGCAAATGTAGGATTTACTAATGATGATTTTTTAAATCTTATTATTATTTACGGCGAGTGTAATAGAATTGTTGAACGGACTTGCCGTGTTTTTGTAGAAAGATATTCAAATCGACCAAATGCAACTGGTGATATTGTAAGAGGATTGCTTAAAAACTGCCATCAGTTTGGTCAATTTAAGACAAAAATTAATAAAAATAAACTACTAGTGGACAGTGACATAAACAAAATTACTGTTTTGGGTTATTTTACGGCCTCTCCAAATGCCTCTATTAGAGATTGTGAGAGAGTTCTTACTTTGTCGACGAGAACAATTCATCGCATTAAAAAAAAACACAAATGGAAAACCATTTTCATATCATTTGGTGCAACACTTACAGTTAGGTGATCTTCCTCGAAGGGTAAAATTCTGTGAATGGTTTCTAATGAAGACCCAAGTGGATGAAAACTTCATAAAAAAAGTTATATGGTGTGATAAAGCAAAGTTTAGCAAAAATGGATTATTTAATCGACATAATCCCCATTTTTAGTCTAATGAAAATCCACATGTTAGTAGAGAACGTTATTTCCAAGATAGTTGGAGTTTTAATCTTTTTTGTGCAATAAAAGACGATAAAATTTTAGCATTAACATTTTATGATGAAAATTTAAATGGTACAAGATATTGCCACATTTTAGAAGAAGTCATACGACCGGCGTTACATACTTTAAGAAATGGAGAGGCGGCTTCAACTTGGTATCAGCAAGATGGAGCACCTCCTCATAGCTTTGGGCCTGTTGCTCAGCATCTTTACGACATGTTTGATGATAGATGGATTGCCAATCAGGGTCCGTTTCGTTGGCCAGCTCGCTCTCCTGTTTTGGCTCCTCTGGATTTTGGTATTTGGGGTTACATTAAAAATCAGGTATTTTCCAAACCTGTTACGACAAAGGAAGATATGATGCAGAGAGTCTTACTTGCTTTTAATTCTCTAACACCCGACCATATTTCCAGAATTACAAGACATAACTTAATGAAAAGGATTCATAAATGTTTAGAAGTAGATGGTGCTAATTTTGAACACTTATTATAAAACTTTATTTGTTTAATATTACATTTAGTTATTTTTGTTTGTAAGTTATCTAATTAAATTAATACAAAATACCTAGTCAACGTTTTTAATGATATCCACAATTAATAATCCTGTCAGGCTATTGGTCACTTTGCAGAATTAATAACTTATGAAAAAATAACAAAATAGCAAATGTAATAAAATACAGGGTGTTCTATTTAAAGTAAGCAACTTATAAATGATTTAAATTGTACATGTTGGTGGCTAAGTTTAAAACACCCTGTATTAAATATCAATGAGATGGATATATGAAGTTAACGGGCTAGCGGTAGTTGTTTATTGGTTACAATTTCACGTCAATAGCTTCGTTATTAATGGAGATATCGTTATTCAATCTGGACTAGGATTTGTTCAAAATTTTTAAAAAAATCGAAATATCTCGAAAATACTTCATTTTTGGTATAAGACATTGTGCACAAATTTTATCTAGAATTTCATGTAGAATTCCAAAATAAAATAAAAAATATTATGTTCCATTTAAAATAACAAAGTTGACGTCTACTTCCGCTATAACCAGAAGTGCCACATTCAGGACAATATTATGTTTGAACTCAACGTACTTTTAATTAAAACTCTTCGCCACACTGTATATATATATATATATATATATATATATATATATATATATATATATATATATATATATATATATATATATATATATATAACAGGTGTTTGGTACATCGATGCAAATATTTTAAGGGTGATATAATAGGTGATTTTGAGTCGATTTAAGCAAACATACTTATATACCAAGTGTTACCGTTTTGAGATAATGCCACTTTTAATATTTCTTGATTTTACCGTGCTTTTCTGCAAATATCGAAGTGTACAAGCGTAATAAGCCGTCTTATCGCAAACTTATACTAAGTTTTTATTCCTCATGAAGTGATTGTTCATATTATTTTATCAGAAAAGCCTAAACTGTCTTTGGTTCTTGCCTAGAACTTCTTAAACATGAAAGTTTTAATTTGTAAAAAGCAATCACTAAAATTCAAACGTGGATTTAGTCTAAAATCTTTCGTTATTTTTTTCCAATTTCAGTAAAACTTCTTTGGGCAATGGTCTTTAAGATAGCATGAATAGATTTAGAAAAAATTTTCACAAATTGGAAAAATTGAATTTAATTACCAAAATACCCCTAGGCGCATTCGCCAAAACGTAAAATAGCCCTTCATTATTTAGTTTAAATAGTTTAAAAAAAGCAGATTTTTAGAAAATGTTTTGCGGTTATCGCTCCACCCAGTACTTGAGTTTACAGAAATTGTTTCTGAATTCAAGATTTCTTTCACCTCACTAACACTGGAATGTAAAATTTTCTTAGCAAAATCGAGTTTATTTTCAAGTGAATCTACATTGCTATTTAAAACGTCACTTTTGACTTTTCGTTTATTTAGCGGAAATAATTTCAATTGTGGTAAATTTAATACACTCGTGCAAAAAACAGTATGAGCATCACGAACATTAAGGGTTGTACCCGTCTCCGGCCAAATTCGCTATCGCTCAGCCTCCAAACATGGCCGGCGACCGGTAAACGTCCTTACTGTTCTTGATACTCAATATAATATTGCCTCGTGCAGTACTAATTTTGAACACCAATAATAATACTATTAATGTTTTAATAAATCGGACATTTTCTAAAATCTGCTTTTTAAACTATTTAAACTAAATAATGAAGGGCTATTTTACGTTTTGGCGAATGCGCCTAGGGGTACTTTGGTAATTAAATTCAATTTTTCCAGTTTGTAAAAATTTTTGTAAATCTATTCATGCTATCTTAAAACCATTGCCCAAGGAAGTTTTACTGAAATTGGAAAAAAATTAACGAAAGATTTTAGACTAAATCCACGTTTGAATTTTAGTGATTGCTTTTTTACAAATTAAAACTTTCATGTTTAAGAAGCTCTAGGCAAGAACCAAAGACATATTAGGCTTTTCTGATAAAAGAATATGAACAATCACTTCATAAGGATTAAAAATACTTAGTATAAATTTGCGATAAGACGGCTTGTTACTCTTGTACACTTCGATATTTGCAGAAAAACATGGTAAAATCAAGAAATATTAAAAGTGGCATTATCTCAAAAACGGCAACACTTGGTATATGGGTATGTTTGCTTAAATCGGCTCAAAATCACGTATTCTATCACCCTTTTAAATCTTTGCATCGATGTACCAAACACCCTGTATATATATGCAGCTCGCGCAACCAGAGATTATTCGGGTCGCGCAGTATACGTCATTCCGATCCGGAACGATCGTCAAGTGCAATAGCTTAAAGTCACTTACCAGTCGCGGTATAAATAATCGTTGGTACATGTACAGTTGCGAGCAAAGAAATCTTGGACACTCTAACTTTAGTGGTGTGGATTGTGGTGTGAAATAAAAATGCCTGTCAAATTGGCATAACCGAAATCCTTGTCAATCTGAAAGTTGTAAGAATGCCGTAACTAAATCAAGTGACAGACGCGTTAATGTCATTGTCAGTTGAAGCAGACTTCGTTTCATGCTAATCCAAATGCTAGACATAAAGTGCCTGGAGTAATTTTCTTTTCCACTGTTCAGTTGCGAGCAGAAAAACTGGGACACCCTAAATTTTAGTTGTGTGAAATAAAAGTGCCCGTCAAATTGACATATCTGAAATCTTTCTCAATTTGAAAATTGTAAGAATGCCGCAACTAAATCAAGTAAAGTCAGTTTCATGCTAAGCCAAATTCTGAACTATAGACGTAGAATGCCTGGATTAATTGTCCTAATTTTTTTTGCTAGCCAATGTACAATTGCGAGCATAATGAACTGGGACACCCTAAATTTTAGTTGTGTGAACTGTGGTGTGAAGTAAAAATGCCTGTCAAATTGACTGTACAGTTGCGAGCAGAAAAAACTGGAACACTCTAAATTTTAGTTGTGTAATTGTGGTGTGAAATAAAAATGCCTGTCAAACTGACTTACTGAAATCCTTGTCTAAATCAAGTGGCACAAGCGTTAATCACACAATCACTAAAATCTTTGACTATACGTTCCATTTGAATATCAAGAAACTATTCGTTTTTTAATTGTCTTCTCTTGAAACCATTTTTCATAGTTTGTTGAGTTCATATCGTCATAGTAATCTCCACTTTTTAACCCAGATTTAAAAACCAATCTACAACTATCTATAATTCTCATTTCACCATTTACATTCACTATAATCACTCTTGGTGTTTTAGAGATGTTACACTTTAGCCCATTTTCACTACTATGACTCCATGATTTTGAATAAGTGCGTCCACAGTGGACATACGTTTCTTCCATGTACGTAATAGGGTGTTTTAATTCCGGGTACTATTTTATTCGTTGCAAGCAGCAAATAAATCCTCAGTGCTCGAATGCCGTTCCTTTCTGTGAGAAGTTTTCTGTTATTTTAAGGTATATGCCACTTAAAACCAAGTTTGTGAAAATAGACCTTAACGATGTTGCACTACGCTTCCAATCCAAATCCGCCATATATTTATAACGCAAAGCATTTACGTTCACTCTAGCAACGTTTTACGTAAGTTATATATAAAATTGCCAAAAACCGTTTTCCGTATGGTTGTAGATGCGTTATTGGAGATTCACGTGGATATTTTTACCGGGACTCGAAAATAGAGGTTTTCCTTCTTCAACGTTAGTTTCGCCTTCCTTGATAATTCTGGACACCGTTTCAATAGACACCTTAGTTACTGCGCATGTTATTTATTTAAGTTCTTTTAATGTGTTTTGAAATAATTATACTCATTGTATACTGCGTTTCACCAGTAATTAGACCTCTGCACTATGGCTGCCATTTAAATTTGTACCCAAAGAAAGCGCGGGAGCACTCATTGACGTAGTACCTTTTTTATATAAAAATAAAAAAGTGAAAAATTTATTTGAATAAATTTATTATTAATATAGTCGCATTACCACGCGTAATTGCTCATCTAGTATCAATTAACTATTTTAATAAAATTAAAAAAATTAACAAGTACGTAGTAAATTTCAAAACCGTACATCTGATAATACCAAGACATGTTGCTGTGAACTAAAAGTTATTTATTCCAGGACTGAGTTACTATTCTAAATCTGACTAGTGTATTTACTTCAGTTATATTTATTTTTACAAAGTCTACAGCTACATTTTGATGTTTCTTACTTGAAAAGAAATTATATGCATTTACAACAAATGTTTGTGCTTCTGTAGACTTTTTCACGCATATATACCTACGACCTACGCAGGAATAACAGTTAAAATAGACGAAAATTAATAAAATATTGTATAATCTTACGGAAGTTGCACTATAATTGTGCAAATTTTGAATACAGTTCGCGTCTTCAGTAAAACAAAACTTTATTCAGTTTTAATATTAAACATGTTTACAAATTGTTATTTACAGTATAATAACAATAAAAAATTGATTTAACATTTGTAAGTAATTAAGTGATCAGTAATGATCCTATTTCACATTATGCTAATGGTGTATGCAGTTTTAACATTAATTACCTATTAGTCTGAAAATTTGCCGTTACTATTGATTAGTAACGGAAAATTTTCAGAAATTCTTAACAATAATGATATTAATTTCGATCATTCTTTTAATTTAACAATGTTTATTTCTTACAATAATTACTTTAATTGGAAAATTTTCCATTTTACTAACCTAAGCTACCTCCCCGCATGTACGCTACTGAGTCGGCAAATGATTTGAAGGTCGTATTTGTTATTATATTTGTCTTTTGCTATTGTAATGTTATAGGAAATGATGGAAAATGCGGTTCAGGGTAGCCAACTGAAATATCGCTTTAATTACAATGTTCCACTTATGCCTGGGGAATGTTATACAAATTATAGGTACTCCTAATGTCAAGGACAACTACTAAAGTACATAACATTATACCGTACAATTTGCACCATGTGTAATGCGTGAACTAATGTATAGAATGATACGTTTGACATATAAATTGGATTACTAAATAATCCAAAAAAATTACCAAAGTAGGGCAATTTTTTTTGGAAAGAAATCATTCCTCTCAAGAAGATATATAAGTTTAATCAATTTACAATTACCATCATACCATATATAAGGGTGTATATAAATGATTCGCCAACTTTGAGCTTCTTGACATTAGTTTACGCTCTGGTTGCTTACGAGAACAAAAATGGCGGTATAATTCAAACAATGTTAGCTCCTATTAAAAGTTCAAGGCATCTTAAGTAGATGGTGCTGTTCCGACGTGAAGTTGGAGCATTTGAAAATTTCCAGTGCGCCATTTATATAAATCTAGGTTATGAACAATTTCCATTGTGTATTTTATGAAATAGTTTGTGGCAATTTTTTGAAAATGAATGCTCACATTACCAGTTACTATCCTCGTCAGGAGAGTTTGCCGCTACGCCATTAATTTATGAATGTAGCTATCCAATTTGTTTATACTGTATTCTCATATACAACAGTGAATTAAATAAGGAATGGTGAACATTCATAGTGCATTTGACGAAATCGACACTGTATTGAATAAGCAAATGTTGTAGAAAGAGTAAACCTATAAACGCGAAATCAATTTGTTTTATATGCATATAATTCTCATTTGACTAATACTACATAACCTCCATTTATTTGTTTATCCTGTGACTGTTTCCTCATTTCCTACATTGACTTCTTTTAATTATCATTTATTACACACTTTAAAGAAAATAGGAGTCCCCTGATATCAGTATCTGCTGTCCAGGAAGTATGACATTAACTGTTTATATCTTAATTCATTACAATCACGAAGTTACAGCATGTGGCAATCGTCTTGGGTACATTTGAGAAGATGGTTAGAAATATCATCTCGAACTGCATCTAACCCAGTTTTAACAAGTCCGGGTAAAAAACGGCCACGCCAGAAAATAAATCTGACGATCCACTTTAAACATTTAAAATGGGCATAAGGAATACGTCATACAATATGTATGCACAACACTATCACAATATTTTACACATGTATGACATACCTACTATTTTATTTACAGAAAAACATGTCACAGTTGCAAGTTTAAATGCAGATATTCGTAACAGTCACATATCAATAAGTGACAATATGATTAAGCAGACGGTGCATCAAAATTATTCCCATAACTTCTTTTGGACCATCCTCCGTTTAAATATACACAAATCCAGGGCACCCCATCAGCATCAACATTGTTTTTTTTGTATTGCAAGGTTGCGCTCTTCTGTGCCTGCGGCTTCCATGTCTTTAATTGATACATGCATCCAAACCTATTTGATAGATGAATAAATTACATTTCGTAGCAAATGCAAAGGAAAATTATAGTATAAAAATGTATGGAATTTGCATCGTAGAGGGTAGTGCTACCATACCTTAGATAACTGATCTTGAAGCTCATAAAATAATGTCCCTGATAACGGAGGAATATCCATAACACAAAGAAGTTCTTCGGTATGCTTAAATGTGATTCCACTTGAAATGGTTCCCCATACGGCAATTTTGTTGAAATTTGTTCTCTCATAATCGACAGTTGAGCATGAATATCTCTTTCTACACCAACAACTTAACATAATGGCGGAATGCAAACCACTTCGATTTTATTTTTAAATGGTAAGGTCCACATGTATAACTACGTGCATTCTGCTCTGTCACACGAATTAATCGTTCAACGAAAAATGTTAGGTTGACAATTCTATTACCACTAACTTTCGCCTCTGGCTTTTGTTCCGTCACTAAATTTTCAGACATGATACTACAGTGAAAACAGTACAAATGTTAACCATAATTTAATATTAAAAACGAACCAGTCATATTCTTTATTTGTTCCCCAAGCATTTTCAGCCTCCTTCTATATGTGTATCATTATCCCATAATTCCTCACAGTGTTGCAAGGCAACAGGCGATTGAGGGTTGTAATGTGCAGTACTGACTAACGCCCTATACATAATTTAAAATGTTTACGTAAGTACAGATAATTAAATAATACCTAAGAGAGATAGTTTCTTGGTTTTTTTTGTTCAACCGGAATTGCTTCACTGTTTTGGCTCGCTTTGTTCTACTACTTGAAGTTCTCTGGCGACTGAGGCAGGTTTTACTCTTAGGCATCTTCAGTATCTGTTTAATAGATAGTTAAAATTACAAGTATTTCATATTTAACTCACCTTATAAAACAAAAGCAATGAAGAGTTTTAGTCTTGAAACAAACTGTTTCTTTTGCAGGGACAAAGCAGGGTGAAAGGAAAACAGTAGTAATTCGGTAAATAAATAGCAATGATAATAGGTAAATTGTTACTAATGATAAATAGAAAAAATGAAGAAATGAAAAAATTTAAATACGGAATATGGCGCGAAAACAATAATCGGCAATAAATATAAATCTCAGCTCCGTTTTTGGATCTATTGAAGTTAGCTTTATTCTAATATTTCATCCATACACGACTCGGAACGAAATCTTACGAAGTCCGAATTTCGGTAACGAAGGTTAAACCGCAGTATGGTGTTATACTGTGGTTAAACTCTTCATTTATCAAACAAAGAGCACTTACGGCGACATCTACCCAGTACAGCATGCGTAAAATGGAAATTCCCAGCGTTATAGTATTTTAGTAATTTGATAATTGGTTGTTGTTCATAGTGGGATGTCAGCACTTGTCCGTGCTGACCTAAGGTAGGCGTAGGTATTACACATTTACTCTTGTTCTAATTTAAAACGTGAATGGACGCATTTTTGCATTGACAATTGAAACTGATTGCAACCATAATTAGCGTAATTGAGAATCTATAAGTGACGGGCAATAAATGTTAACATTTTGTTTTCCCACACACCTTTTTCTTTGCGTAATTTTAATACAGGAATGGACGCAATGTTATGTGAAAGAGAAAATGATCGTTTACAGAGGAACTATATTAGATAGGTATAGGGAACCCTAATACAGATTGAAAGCCAACTTATATCCCCATCGAACTGTGCTATTAAATACAGGGTGTTCGATTTAAAATAAAAAAGTTATTTGACATAAAGGTTTCTCAAGTTGAAAGTAAATTTTATAACGCCCTGTATAATATTTTTGCAGTATTTTCATATGTCATTTAAACCTTATTCTTATGGTAAAACAGTCATGTCAGCTGCGAATGAAAATTTGTAATTTAGTGGGCGTATGGGACATTTGATTTTGAGTCTGTATTTTTAAAAAAATTGAAATATTTCGAGAACTGTAAGTTTTAAGTATAGGAACCATAACAGTGGCTAAACTTTTTTTAGTGTCTAGAATTCAAAAATGAGAAAAAATACAGGATGTTCAATTTAAAGTCATATGTTTGATATACATCTTATTGTTGACACACCCTATATATACCAAAGTAATTTTAAAATGTGCACATAAAAACCCTATATATGACTTTATTGAAATATTTTCACAAATTATTACAGTTCCGCTTTAAACGATCGACGCGTATATGATGCGCCACCCTGTATATATATATATATATATATATATATATATATATATATATATATATATATATATATATATATATATATATATATATATATATATATATATATATATATATATATACAGGTATGGAGAAACATTATTGCGGGTCTGACTTATAATAAACTAGAAAGAAACCCAATAAGCATTACATGAGTGTGAGAGGGACATAACTTTACCGATATATTTGCATGCAGGCACAAAATATGAACTACTTAAGTCTCCTTCAATCGAGCTTCAACATTTCTAAAGCAAAAATTCAATTGAACATCGAAGTTTATTGTAATTGCGAATTTATGACATGGTTCGATTACTACTCGTAAGAAGAACCAAGAAGAAACTTACGAGAGCTACAAACAAGAACATTAACATTTACATTGATAGTATAACTAAAGTTTAACGTTTAACTTTAGCATTATAACTCTTATTAAAAAACCAACTATTTTTAAAAATGAACAGAATACACTTTTTCCAAAACTCTATACTTTATAAGGTTTTCGAAAAGACCTCCACCTTACGCAAGGCAGTAACCCAATCTGTGATAAAAGTCGTTCGGCGCGACATCAGGTGAGCGAAGAGGATATTTAATATTAACTTTTCCACTAATAATACGGTTAGGGAACGTAGTTCTTAAAAACTGTTGAACTCTTATTGCAGTATGAACAGGACAGTGTCATCTTCTTGATACCAAATGTTATCAAAATTTATATTGAGGCGTTGAACAGCTGGATCTATCTGGTTTTCAACAGTTGTAAATATTTGTCCGCATGCAAGTTTCCGTTGATAAAAGATGGACCAATTATGGAATCGCCAAAAATTCCTGCCCACAGCTTAACTTTTTGGAGTTATTGTCTCCGGTAAGGAATACTAATGTGTTTGTTTTCCCGAGAGTAACCAACAACGATAGATGGATTGTGATGGCTATGTAAGTTAAAAGAACACTCGTCGGTAAACAAAATATTTTCATTAAATCTTTCGTTTTCATTAGCCCGATTCATAATATCTTCACAAAATTCCATACGCTTTTGATGATCTTCTAGAAAAATTTCTTGTGTAGTTTGCTACTTATAGCAACGGTATTTATTCCTTTTCAAGATATTGTGAACTGTTCTTGGTTCAATATTCATTTCTTCAGCAATTTTTGTACTATTGCACGGGAAATTAGTTTCTGCTAAACTATACACTGCAATTTCTTGGAGTTCTCGCTCTTCGTTTAAGTTACGACCAGGATGTTCACCATCAACTGCATTTTCTACAATTATTTAAACATCCATATCTTTCAAATTTACAAACAGTACGCATAGTCGTACTTTCTGATGGAATTGGCCTGTTTTCAAGGGAAAAAGCAAACCTGCCCATTATTTCTTGTACAGTGCTTCCTGAATAATACCACTTAATAATCTGTATTTTGCTTCAGTGGAATACATGAGTATTGTGTCGTACTTGCAAAAACATTGATTTTCAATTCTCGTTGACAGTAACAATTAAATGTCATTAATACTAGCCTACTCAAAAGACGCATGTATGGCATGAGCGCTTCTAGTTTGTTGTGTTTTCAATCTCACTTAGCACGTGAACTGCTTGTACTGTCTTTGTTTTACTTATTACAAGTCAGACCCGCGATAATATTTTTCCCTGCCTGATATATATATATATATATATATATATATATATATATATATATATATATATATATATATATATTACACAGGGTTTTCCACGGTAGGCGTTCGTTAGAAGTTTATGTGGTTAGAAACAATTTAGAAATCTGAATTTTTGGACTTACGGGTTATTTAAGATTCTCTTTCATTCTAAAAATATTTTCAAGGTCATGTTACTTCTGGTTATACCGGAAGTCGCCACTAACTTCCTTATTTTAAATGGAGCACCTTGTATATTATTTTATTTTTGGATTTTTGACAAAATTTTAGGATAAGTCTTATAAGGGTTTCCTATACCTTTTTTCAACTGTTTCTCAGATATCTTGATTTTTTAAAAAATTTTGAAAGATGTAACCCTATTTTCAACACTGCTTGTCTTACTTATTTTTGACTGATGGAAAGCGCTTCTGGAGTAGACAGAAGCATAAGAACTATACTTTTGAAATACTCATTGACAATTGATTTATTGCATACATGGTGTTCAAAATTTGATGAACTATTACACAATTTTCAAAGCTGAAAAACTTTGTTAATTCAAATGTGACACCCTGTATATTATTGGATGAATAGATGCAGCATTTAGTTATGCATCGTTTGGCTATAACATTACCTATACCAATTATCGACAATTTTCTTATTAATTAATATTTTCTACGTTAATGTGATTTTTGACCGAAACTGAAATGTTTTTCAAAAATAAAATGAACTTAATTCAAACTACACAAATTCTATTTTATTAAAACAATGAAATAAAACAAGAAGATAACAAAATTGAGAGCATAATAACAAATGAAAAACATAAAACAATTATTTGAACATAACTAGAAGAAAAGTGATAAAAAAGATAAAATGAATCATTACAAATGTTCCACATGACCGCCAATTTGATTTAAGCATTTTATAACTCTATCATATACTCCTTGTGAAATAGATCGCCGAATTTCGTGTGGACACGAAGTTTGAACTGGCCTAGAGTACACTAATTCTTTTATACGACTCCAGAGGTAGAAGTCCAGGGGCGTCAAATCGGGTGATCTCGGTGGCCAGTTCCAAGGTCCTTGTGGGCCAATCCACCGATCTTCAAACATCAATGTTGGTGTACAGTTATAGTGGAATGTGCGGGAGCACTATCCAGCTGATACGAACTGTTTGCCCTGTCACATGCAGGTAGAGTATTTAGAAAATCCATAACAAATCCACGGAGAATTTCAAGATATCTCGCCCCATTCAAAGTTTCATCGTACACTTGATATGCCACTCTATTATCCATAACTTAACAAAAAACGTTAAAACTAAATTGGAACTGGTGATTACGTTCTCTTGTTACATGAGGATTATCTTGTGCCCAGTAGTGATTATTTCGGCGATTGAAAATTCCTTCTCTACTGAATTTTGATTCATCGGTCCAAATAATGTTGTGAAGAAATCTCGGATATTCGGTCATTTGTACAAGAATAAATTTACAAAAGTTAACTCGTCGTGCCTGATCACCAAGATGTAATCCTTGCACAGTTATTACCGAAAAAAGATGCATTTTATACTTCTTTAATATTCTGTGGATTGATGTTTGTGAAATATCCAAATCCAGTGCAGCTGCTGTAATTGAAGTTCGTGGATAAGCGTGAAAAGAAGCTAACACGTTCACCTCGTTAACTTCATTATCTATTACTGGCTTTAAATGCGTTCGAGTTGCCCTTATACTTCCAGTTGCAATAAATCGAGCTTCAATTCTTGCAAATTTTCCAGGTGTCATTAATGGTAGGTATGGATACCGTTCGTTAAACAACCTGCATGTTCGCTTAACAATTCATCCACATTCACCATGCGTATAAAACAGATTTAATAAATCATTGTTAGAATATTCTTGAATACATTCCATTATAAACAGTACTTAAAAAAATTACAAAATCACTTAAATTGTACTGATTTGACATTAAATCAACAACAATGTTTTAATGCGTGTCAAAATCAAGGCTCACTAGATTGCAGTTTTGGAATTTTATCGGCTTTTATAAAAAATACGGAGTTATACGAGTTATAAAATGCTTAAATCAAATTGGCGGTCATGTGGAACATTTGTAATGATTCATGTTATCTTTTTTATCACTTTTCTTCTAGTTATGTTCAAATAATTGTTTTATGTTTTTCATTTGTTATTATGCTCTCAATTTTGTTATCTTCTTGTTTTATTTCATTGTTTTAATAAAATAGAATTTGTGTAGTTTGAATTAAGTTCATTTTATTTTTGAAAAACATTTCAGTTTCGGTCAAAAATCACATTAAAGTAGAAAATATTAATTAATAAGAAAATTGTCGATAATTGGTATAGGTAATGTTATAGCCAAACGATGCATAACTAAATGCTGCATCTATTCATCCAATAATATACAGGGTGTCACATTTGAATTAACAAAGTTTTTCAACTTTGAAAATTGTTTAATAGTTCATCAAATTTTGAACACCATGTATGCAATAAATCAATTGTCAATGAGTATTTCAAAAGTATAGTTCTTATGCTTCTGTCTACTCCAGAAGCACTTTCCATCAGTCAAAAATAAGTAAGACAAGCAGTGTTGAAAATAGGGTTACATCTTTCAAACTTTTTGAAAAAATCAAGATATCTAAGAAACAGTTGAAAAAAGGTATAGGAAACCCTTATAAGACGTATCCTAACATTTTGTCAAGAATCCAAAAATAAAATAATATACAGGGTGTTCCATTTAAAATAAGGAAGTTAGTGGCGACTTCCGGTATAACCGGAAGCAACATGACCTTGAAAATATTTTAGAATGAAAGAGAATCTTAAATAACCCGTAAGTCCAAAATTCAGGTTTCTAAATTGTTTCTAACCACATAAACTTCTAACGAACGCCTACCGTGGAAAACCCTGTATATATATATATATATATATATATATATATATAT
This sequence comes from Vesta saturnalis, assembly GCA_036346205.1. Lineage (NCBI taxonomy): Eukaryota > Metazoa > Arthropoda > Insecta > Coleoptera > Lampyridae > Vesta > Vesta saturnalis. The sequence goes on from JARFJB010001761.1 coordinate 683,209, forward strand.
ATATATATATATATAAATATATTTATATTTAATATATCTCACTTAGCACGTGCACGAATAGTGGGAAGCAGTTGAAGGTTACTATTTTCTTTATCAAGACTAACTATAAAACAATTTGATTACATTAATTCATTAATTAAAGATGAATAATACGTACTAACATGAAATAGAAACTAGAAACTAGAAACAAAAAGAAACATTAACTGTATGTAATATATATAAAATGTAGTGACATTATACATACATATATATATATATATATATATATATATATATATATATATATATATATATATATATATATATTCAATAAAGACATTATTCGAACAACTTGTGTTTATTAACGTGAAAATATACAATATTCAACGTTTCGGGGACTTACTATGTCCCCTTTGTCAAGAATGATATTTAGTAATGAAATATGAAACAAGCTAACTAATCAATTATAATAATTTTGATGAACGAGTTCTGCTTCGATTTGCAGATCCAAGGTATGACGTTGAATTTGGAATTGTATTAGATGCCGGAATGTTAACAGAATCTTGAGTATCAGGATTTAGAGGTGATGTAGATGTAATATTGGCCGAGATGTTGGGAAGATTTTGAGTTATTGGTAATTTTGAATTTTGTTTAATAAGGTTCTTCCAAATATGTATCCTAGAACTATCATCACGTTTTAATTAGTTCTTCATTTCAATGGCTTCTAGTAATCCGCTGGTGTAAATTAATAGATTACTTGCTCCTTTATATAATTTACACCAGCGGATTACTAGAGAAGCCATTGAAATTGAGAAGAGGCCTAATGCCCTTAACAAACGTGATGATAGTTCTTGACAAAGGGGACATAGTAAGTCCCCGAAACGTTGAATATTGTATATTTTCACGTTAATAAACACAAGTTGTTCCGAATAATGTCTTTATTGAATAATACTACTTGTGGAAACTTATAATAATATATATATATATATATATATATATATATATATATATATATATATATATATATATATATATATATAATCTCGTGTCAGCATGTTCGTTTACGCTAATCTCGGAGACGGCTGGAAACATTTAGATGAAATTTTGCAAATGTGTATTGTTTGGTCAAACTTAAAAGATAGAATAGTGTTTATCTTGATAAGTAACGGTCAATATTTTTTATTGCAAATTTAAACATTTTTTTTTAGAAAAAGGGTGAGGGATAGGGAGAGGAAGAATGTGTTTTATTATAAAAGCATTCAATAAGATTTTCGTACTACAAGAACGAAAAGAGGTTTGCTTCGATACTTGAGAATATGATTCATTTCATCGTTTATACTAAGAAACAGTGTCGAATACTACAAATAAATTTAATGGTGCACATAATTCTGTCACATATTAGAAAATCTACACTCTGACCTTCGTTGCAATTTTATACTTTTACGGACTAGAAGTAAAGAACTTAATAAATAAGTAGATTCTGTTTTATAGCATTTGATTCTTCTTATGCCCTCTTCGGTAATAATTTTAAGTATGTCTTAACAATTAAATTAGTTTATAATTAACATTATACGAAAGTGATAAATAAACTTACAACAAACGTTTCATGAGGTAATGAACGTAACTAGTAAAAAAAAATGTAACTATCTAGACACTTTGTACACATTCAAGAACAAATCTACTACTGCTTTTTACGCCATAAGGTGAAGTTATGGGAAATATTAGAATGTTTTCTAAACTTTATGTTACATTCATTGCTTAGTGGGGAACTATTAAATCGTTAATTAATTGCACCTAGAAGGTCACCCAAGTATGGGATATTAAGTTCCCGGCTTTAGTATTCCTCAACACTAACGCTTATGCAGTTCTCGCAATGAGGTGGTTTGTTGACGCATCTGGCGTGACCAATCTACTTCAGGTTTCTGGACCACATTTCATGAAATGTGTTCATAGCATTTTCACGGCGAATGCGAAATAACTTTTTTAAATCCACAATGTGCTTTTCAATCATTGCTCTGGTCATTTCAACTCGTATTAGCAACTGACTCCAAATTTCCTTATTACACTTAGGGCAACTATAAAGATTTGCATCGTACATGCTATTGCGGATGCGCAAGAGGACGGTTTGCGTTAATTTCGGCAAAATGTTGCATAACGTCGACTATTGGAACAAAATTCTCAGCAACAAGGAGTTTGCTCTTATATATTATAGCCTATGGAGTTTTACAAAGCAATGGGATTGTGGCATCGTATAAGAGCACTCGTTTTTAACCGCAGAAATTTTACCTACATCGTTCATCTTAATATTGAGTACAATAGTAAAACATAGCTTTAGGGAACTTGTCAGCAACTTGTTTACGCAAGTCCCCAATTTTCTCAACTATTGTTCCCCAAACATCGTATCCTTGCCGAAAGCAATTTGAGATATCTAATACAAACCTTTTATTGCGAATATATTACAAATGTGCCTTCGAACACATATAAATATGTTAGCCACGGATAACCTTGAAGTTATTGTCGTTGAAATACACTAGACCTTGCATATTTTTACTTTCTCAGGCGCGAAGCCATAAGCAAAGTAATGTTTTTGCGAAAAAAATTGATCTCGAGATTTCAACAGGTTTATTTCTTTGTGCACTTTTAAAACATCTAGACCATTTTTAACTTGATGTGTGTGCACACACATACACTGGCCTGCGTGAATGTTATGTCTTAGTGTGTGTGTGTGTGTGTGTGTGTGTGTGTGTGCGTGTGTGCGTGTGTGTGTGTGTGTGTGTGTGTGTGTCGTTCGTGCGTGCGTGCGTGCGTGCGTGCGCGCGAATGCGTGCGTGTGTGTGTGGGCGTGCGCGTGCGCATGAACGCGCGCGTGCGGGCGCGCGTGCGTGGCCATGTTCGTGTGCGTGTGCGTGTGCGTGTGCGTGTGTGTGTGTGTGTGTGTGTGTGTGTGTGTGTGTGTGTGTGTGTAGTAGTCGTAGTACAATTGCGAGCAAGTAAAGTCGTTATAATGCAGGCAGCAATAAAATCATTTCTGGAACGATCCAAACTCAGAAGTTCACCATTATATATGGATGCCCCACATCGCTGCAGTAACAATATGAATAATAATTTAATATTTTGTTGTTGGTGCTGTCAAAATAGTGATGATAGTAGTATTAAGAGTAAAAATGAAGAGAAACAGGACGAAGGTTATTCTTTTCACTGGCTAATCATCATCATCATTGCAACATAAGGATGAAGTGTATAAACAAGCAGCTAACGAATACTTAATCGATTGTGCTTATTATGAACTGTCGAATGATACTCATCATGCAAAACGTATTGAAATTGGATACAGTACACACCTCAACATTGCACCATTACTGCGTATGGGGTGTGGCAACTGTGATCAAAGTAATAATGTGGTATTAGACTCGAAGGAATGGAATACACTTCTAAGATGGCATTCATATGTAGAATTACAATTTTGCAGATCCCAAGAAATTGAAAACAAAATTGATTGGTGGAGTGTAAACGAAAAAGAAGATATAATCTATGATCAGCATTATGAATCTTTATCTAGCAATCTGGGTATTTATTACAATTGTACAATTGGGAATTGATCAAAGGATATGACAGAATGTCTATTATGATAAAAAACTACAACTGCTGCTCTTGCACATTTAATGCTCATAATGTAGAAGAACTATTAAATTTAAAGGATATAATAAGCTATAGATTGGAATTTCTTGAATCTTACTTGATCTGTCATGTTTTTATGACTACCGTCGTTTTCGTGCGCAGGAATTCTATGATAGTGATGATGATGACGATATTTATAAAAACATTGAAGATGTTATAAATGCTAAGTATAATATAACACTGTATGCCTAGTGGAGATATTGTATTATCGTCCTGCTTATCTAATGTATAGCATTTACTAAATAAATATATATTAATAACTATGATTTGTTTCTGCATGATCTCAATTTAGGTATAAACACCCTCCTTTATCTACCTAATAGGAAGCAGGTGGTGGTAGTGGTGATGGTTTAGTGAATACTCTAATCAATAAACTCTCGTTTAAATTGCATTTGCCTGGTACAAAGTTAGACTATCTGTTCAAGGTAAACGGTTACCTGTTCGGTAAACGCCCGTTCTGTCATAATGTATAATGAGATGATACTAAAGAAAAAAAGAAACATGACAACACTGTAAGTGCGAGACAGCAACCTATCATTCTTCCAAGAACTAATCTTATCTTCCATCAGCGGATGCATCGCTAGCGGCTCTAATGAAATTGGCTTTTTGCATTTTGACATAGGTAAACGTCTAGCCGGTTAGACATTAGGTTTATATTATACGTATAAGTAGGCACTACATAATAATACTGTCCTAACCAGGATCTAGACGAGCTAGTTTTCCCAAGAACTGGATCCACCCCAAATACAGATAGCCAGCTTCCAGATGGGAAGATTCGGTTCTGACCCACAGTATACGAATTTCACTCTTGGAAATAGTAAAACAAGCATTCCTATCATATCCGATCTTATCCTATCTTATCCGACCTTACTCGATCTTATCCGATCTTACCCGATCTTATCCGATCTTACCCGATATTATCCGACCTTATTCCAATCTTATCCGATCTTATTCGATCTTCTCCGAATTAGCTTGTGTGTTTCACATTACAATCCTTAAAAATGTTAGGTTAGTGGTTTCAAGGATGCCGGTTTATAATAATAAAAGGCTTTCTTGGGGGTGATTCAGTTTAGGAGAAATGATGAAAGTAGTACGAAGAGAAATTAAAGCACAAGTATTAAGTGTAGAGTGGAGAAAAAAAGAGGCTTGATGAACTACTACAGAAATAAAAAAATTAAAAGTAGATGTAGAGTTGTATAAAGTGAATATAAAAATGAATCAGCTTCAAGTTTGCAATGCAAAATTATAAAGCATGCGTATTTAGTGCAAATATGTACTTGTGTGTGAAGTACAAATAAAGTTTCAATATAAATGATTAATTGGAAAATTGAGGCTGGACGAATTAAAGTAGATTTCGAGTTGTTCACATGAGAATAATGAAGCAGTGTTATATGCGAAATTTAGTGATAACGTAAATGTAGAAGAAAAATGTTCTGCTAAAAGTTAAATGTAGAAAAAGGATAATTTTGCATTTTTACAATCTGGTGATATCTATTTATAGTACAATGACAGCCACATTGTTTTATATAATGGAAAAGAAACGTTGAAAAGTTTTTCAAATTTAAATTTGTTTCATATTAAATTACAGTTAGTCTATTACCAATGAATAAATTTTGAAATGTTAAATTTTAGAAACCATAATATGTATATTTCTTTTAGAGGCGGCGGCAGGGCGCTCGAATAATTACCCAGTCGCACAGCGACTATCCATTCGCTCACACACTGACTATCTATCTCAACACGAATGTACTTATCCTTTTTCACATCGTTTGCTTTGGTTGATGTGAATCATGTAAACCTATTCAAAAGTTTTAATTTTATGTGTGTTATTTAGTGTAAAAAACACTCGTTCAGCATTTTCTCTTATATGAAACAATATGTGTAATTATTATATCTTTTACGCAGGTGTCAAGACGTTTATTTATAGCACTCGTTTTTTGAAAGTCAGCATTAAACTATAATTTTTATATCGCTAAATTATAAACTTGGGCAAAAGTTTCATTCTGTAGTATAAAATCGAAAACTGTAGATTTCACTTCAAATGCTAATTTGGCATTTCTCGTACAATTTGTCTCAAAGAATATGTATTGTTTGGAAAAATATATCACTTAAATCATATTTGTAATTATTATTAAATGGAGTTTTAGTTAGCAGTTTCTCTAATGTCATTGTTTATATGAAATGCGAATTTTACTTTAAAAAATTATATTTTAAATGAAAATTGTAGCTGTATTTCGAGGTTTATCTTTACATATTATTTTACGATAAATAATAAAAATTTAATATTTATTTACTTTAAACTAATTCTTAATTAAATATTCTCTTTTTAGTATTAATCATGTATTTACATGCATTATTTTTGCAGGATTACATTGTGCTAGTTATAGCTAATAATAATTTTTAGGATTCGATTTCACATTTTTGAGACTAAAACGCATTACGACATGTGATTAATTAACAAAAGTGAAGTTTTTTTGTGATCTCGATTTAAGTATAAATATCCTGCTTTATCTACCTTGCCAAACCGAGCTGGTAGCGTAGTGGTGACACGACCTGCCTAACATTCGGGTGGTAATAGGTTCGATTCCCGTTACCGTCTACCTTGTATGAGGTTTTTTCAGGGGTTTTTCCTCATACACATGTAGCGGCATGGTCACTGCGTATATGCACACCATGTGCGGCTGCTTAGGCAAATGCTGGCGTAGTATTTCCCCCCTCAGAACCCTAACTCCGTTCCTTCCGATCCTATCCTGACCACACCCATCGTTAATCCCACCATACATATATACGTAATGTATGTATGTATGCTCGGAATGCATGATTGTGGCTGAAGGAGCTCGGAAAGCTCGAGCAGCCCGCCCTCCCCCTTGGAGAGGGAATGAAATACATACCTTTCCTTACCTACCTTGCCAACACTGTTAGGCAGGAAGTGAAAGAGTGCAGGTGGTGGTTTAGTCGATACTCTGATCAATAAACTTCACGGTACAATGAATGATTAGTTTAATTGGATTAGTTGTATATATAAAATGTATGACACTAAATTACATTTTGCTCTCAATTTAATTTAATGTAAAATATCATTGTTTTATTTACAATAAACGTTAATTTAAATCGGTAGGTCCTCTAAAGTATGTAATAGGTTTTCACTACTTTCCTCAGCTAAAACAACAGTTAAAAACTCGATATGGTCCATCCCCGACACCTCACTGATGGTGCATTCAGCAAGAATTTTGCTTAACCATCCCACACTCTTAGTCTTAAAGTCACTCAATGTTACAGGGTCTTGCGTAAGCTGTGTGGGTGGTTCTGCTGTTGGAAGGTCCTCCTGATAATTATCATGTTGTTGTTGTATCAATGCAAGATTTCTCCCCCTATATTGAATGGGTCGAAGTGTTGGTGGTGCTAGCAGATCTGGTGCGGTAATAAATTGCATTAATAATGTGTTAATCGATACATAAATCGATACTCACTTTCCAAAATATCTAGCAAAATCATCATCCTCTAGATCAATATCTCTGATGGAGATAGGAGATATCGATGGCGGTGCTGTGGTGAGTGGACGTGTCGTAGTTGTTGTTGGGGGTTGCAGCAAGATATTGACTTTCTTTTTTAGGGATAATTTGGTTTTGTTGGTGGGTGAACCCAACCTGACTACTAGGTAATGAATGAGTATTCGCATAAACTTTAACCCGATATACATGTAAATCTGTTAACGTTAACAGAATTTAGCAAAAAGTGGTAGTGGTTACTACGGGTGAAACTGACCTCTGCAGGCAAAGGAGTGACGTAGCATAAGACATGAGATCGCAGATGATTCACGTAATGAACCCATCTCGAACAGTACCATGAATTACCTCGCATATACGTTAAACGTATTATGTAGTCCACTATGATACCGAAACAGATAAATGGATAATTGGTAATACCCCCCCGTTACAATTAAAGGAAACGATATGACCATTAAAGGTGTCACGTATAAAGGGACTCCACGTTTACATGATCTGCTTATTATGAATGAACCCGATTTAAATGTACTAAATTCAACAGATAGAAAGAATTATAAAGGCATTAAGAGCCTCAGACAGATGCATGCATTACATTTTCGCTACTGATAATATCTATTGCTGATATCACGTCTGCTACATATGATTGTGGAATACTTTTCACACGCTTTAGATTACGTTGCAAGAGCCCCAGACAGATGCATACATTACACTTACAACGATATTTTGCATTCTTGCAGGGTATTTATACTTAAATCGAGATCACAAAAACACTTTCTTACTACGGGTGAAACTGATCTTGCAGGTAAAGGGATGACATAGCATAAGACATGCGATTGCAGATGATTCCCGTAATGAACTCATCTCGAACATCTCGTATATACGTTGAACGTATTATGACGGATCTTGTAGGTTCTATTGATCACACTTATGTAGTCCAATATGATACCAAAACAGATAAATAGATAATTGGTAATAGCCCCCGTTTAATTAATCGCATGCGGTAATGTGTTTTAGTCTCAAAAATGTGAAACCAAATCCTAAAAATTATTATTAGTGATAACTAGCACAATGCAATCCTGTAAAAATAATACATGTAAATATATGATTAATACTAAAAAGAGAAACTTGAAAAATAGATTGTAGAAATAATACAAAGATTTAAAATATGTTAACAATTTCAATATTTAATTGAATATTTGTTTAAAATAGTGTTAAATAAATATTCAATTTTTATTATTTATCGTAAAATAACATGAAAAGATAAGCCTCGAAATACAGCTAAAATTTTCATTTAAAATATATTTTTTAAAGTGAAATACAAGTTATCAAGGAATTCGCATTTCATATAAACAATAACATTAGAGAAACTGCTAACTAAAACTCCATTTAATAATAATTACAAATATGATTTAAGTGATATATTTTTCCAAATATATTTGTTCATATAAACAATACATATTCTTTGAGATAAATTGTACGCGAAATGCCGAATTAGCATTTGAAGTAAAACCTATAGTATTCGATTTTACACTACAGAATGAAACTTTTGCCCAAGTTCATAATTTAGCGATATAAAAATTATAGTTTAATGCTGAATTTCAGAAAGCGAGTGCTATAAATAAATGTCTGACACCTGCGTAAAAGAGATAATGATTACACATATTGTTTCATAGAAGAGGAAATGCTGAACGAGTGTTTTTTACACTAAATAACATACATAAAATTGAAACTTTTGAATAAGTTTATATGATTCACATCAACCAAAGCAAATGATGTGAAAAGGGATAAGTACATTCATGGTGAAATAGATAGTCAGTGTGTGATCGAAATGGATAGTCGCTGTGCGACTGGGTAACTATTCGAGCGCCCTGCCGCCGCCTCTAAAATAAATATACATATTATGATTTCTAAAATTTAACGCTTCAAAATTTATTCATTGGTAATAGACTAACTGTAATTTAATACGAAACAAATTTAAATTTGAAAAAACTTTTAAGCGTTTCTTTTCCATTATATAAAACAATGTGGCTGTCATTGTACTATAAATACATGCCATCAGATTGCAAAAATGCAGAATTATCGTGTCTGACACCTGCATAAAAGAGATTAACTGCAATTTAAGGTTCATATAAATGTTATGGATAGGAGAAGATGCTGAACGAGCGTTTCACACTAAATAAATTGTAGAGTTCACTTAGTAACAGAAAAAATATAGTTCGGCACAATGCCGACGTTCATAAAGCTGCGTAAATAGTTTTCAGTATGCAAGTTTAGACGCATACGTTGCAATTTAGACTTATAGATTATGTTACTTTGCTTTGCACAGATGTTTCATTCTTATACATCGTACAGATTCCTTCCAGTCGTTCATGATATTGTTGGCGTTAACAGATTTACTTGCGTATAAACTAAAAAATCGTTCTAACATGTAGTTGGTTCGGTTATATAAAACAGTGACTCGAGTGAGTGAAGCTTTTCGTTTGCATCTTCGGTTATATACAATAGTGGCGTGAGTGAGTTTGTCTTTGGGATTAACTGAACCTTCTCATCTGGAAGCTAGCTTGATCACCCACATGTAGGATCCAGCGCCCAGTCAGCTGAATAATTTGGGAAATGGATACCCGTTTTTGGGGAACGGCTATCTGTATTTGGAGGGGCGGATCCAGTTCTTAGGTTAACTACTTTGTCCAGGTCCTGGTTAGGACAGCATTATTATGCAGTACCTACTTATACGTATAATATAAACCTAATCTCTAACCGTCTAGACGTTTACTTATGTCAAAATGCAAAAAGCCAATTTCATTAGAGCGCTCCCGATACATCCGCTGATGGAAGATAAGATTAGTTCTTGGAAGAATGATAGGTGACTCGCATTTACAGTTTGGTCATGTTTCTTTTTTTTTCTTTAATATCATCTCCTTATTATACATTATAGCAAAACGGGGGTTACCGAACAGGTAACCGTTTACCTTGAACAGATAGTCTAACTTTGTACCAGGAAAATGCAATTCAAACGAAAGTTTATTGATTAGAGTATTCACTAAACCACCACCACCTGCTTCCTACTAAGTAGATGAGGCAGGGTGTTTATACCTAAATTAAGATCATACAAAAACAAATCATAGTTATTAATATATATTTATTTAGTAAATGCTATGGATTAGATAAGCAGGACCATAATACAATATCTCCACTAGGAATACAGTGTTATGCGAATTAATATTATGCTTACCACTTATAACAACTTCAATGTCTTTATAAATATCGTCATTATCATCACTGTCATGGAATTCCTGCGCACGAAAACTTCTGTAGTCAACAACTTGGTGTATGAACTATTCAAAAAAAACATGACGAATTGTAAGATTCAAGAAATTCCTAGCTATCGCTTATTAATCCTTTAAATTTAATAGTTCTTCTAATTATGAGCATGGAATGTGCAAGAGTTGCAGTTGTAGTTTTTTACCATAACAGTTTTCAACATTCTGTAATGTCCTTTAATCAATTCCCAATTGTAATAAATACCAAGATTGCTAGATAGAGATTCATAATGCTGATCATAGATTATATGTTCTTCTTCGTTTACACTCCATCAATCAATTTTGTTATCAATTTCTTCGGATCTGAAAATTGTAATTCTACATATGAATGTCATCTTAGAAGTTCATTTCATCCCTTCGTGTCTAATACCACATTATTACCTTGATCACAGTTACCACACCCCATATGCACTACTGTGCAAGGTTGAGGTGTGTACTGTATCGAAATTCAATATGTTTTGCATGATGGGTATCATTCGATAGTTTATAATAAGCACAATCGATTAAGTATTTATTAGATGCTTGTTTATACACTTCAACCTTATGTTGAAATGACGGTGATGACCAGCCAGTGTTAGGAGAAGAATAACCTTCATCTTGTTTCTCTTCATTTTTATTTTTACTACTACTAACATCACTATTTTGACAGCACCCGCAACAAAATGTTAAATTATTATTCATATTGTTACTGCAGCAATGTGGGGCATCCATGTATAACGGTGAACACACACACACACGCACACACGCACACACGCACACACACACACTTACGCTTATGATGGAATAAGATCGGATAGGGTCGGTTAAGATCGAATAAGATTGGATAAGATCGGGATACCCCTGCATGACCTTGACTCAATTCAAATAGAACTTTGATTGCAAGAATTGCTTGAACAACGCGACCTTGAAAATTCCCTGCCACGTGAGCCAGACTCCGCACACATTCAATGAACTTTGCCATAGTAATAAGATATCCCTGCAGGTCACTTTGTAAATTGATTTCTAAAAACTGTAATAACTTCTAGGCATTAACACGTGACCTTGATCAGCCAAGTTCTAAGAAGTGCGTGACCTTCAAAATTTCCCGACGAAATTTGATTTAGTATCCCCATAGTATCTCCATCACCTTGAAAATTTATTTCTAGGAATTAACACATGGCCTTTACTCGACCAAATTTCTCCTGCCACATCAGCACGCGTGACCTTGAAATTCTAAAAATAAACTTTGACTTTTGTGCAGGGAGCGTGTACGTGACCCTCAATGATATTGACCTTAAACATTCTATGAATAACCGTTGACTTTGACGCAGAGAACGTGTACGTCAAAGTGGATTAGAGCCCCCCCCCTCCAGTATTACTACTCAGCTAAATCATTATAAACGCTACGAGAATATTCTATTGGTTACAAAATAGTGGCGACCGTCTTTTAAACGGACCTCTTGACCCTGAAAGCTAAACATATTACCACGTTGGTGCAACACAAGTTCACCATGTTTGAACAAACAATGTTGAATGAAATATGGTGGATCCAAGAAAATTTTGATAAGGTACCTACTAACCAAATGCTAAATGTGGTAGTTTGGAATCGATACCTGTAAAAATGTAGTAACAAGTAGGGCGGGGGATTAAAACCATCTGATGGTATAATGTTTTTTTTTCTTAATTTATTAAATGTATACGATCAATGGTCGGGTAGACTTATCTACCTCTAAATAAGACCGCCTCACAGGTTACCACCAATGGTAACAGGCAGATTCAATAATGTTTATCAACTGTGCTTCCTTTTGTTTGTTCCAGGCAATAATATTCAAGTCAAGTTCAGAAACATAAGGGACAGCTACCGCGAGTACTTAAAGTCTCTCGAAACAAAATCTGGCCAGGGAAGGAAGAATGTAAAAACATGTTTTCGTTTCCCAACCCTCTTTCGTTGACGGCTCAGTTGAGTTGGGACCAACGGAAGCCTCTCCCAATGTTCGAGAGGAAGAAAATGTTGAAGACACCCACGAGTCCACTGAAGCCTTCAATTTATGTGAACCACGCCAGACAAAAGCTGCGTTCCAAATTGCAAGAAAAAATGGAACGGAACAGCATATATATATATATATATATATATATATATATATATATATATATATATATATATATATATATATATATATATATATATATATATATATATATATATATATATATATAGCTTTTCAAAAATTCAAACCCAACCTAAAGAAGACGAACTAAGGATGGACATCATGCAAATAGTATACTAATACTCACAACACCCACAGACAATTGGGTTATTGAAAAAGAAATTTATCCATTGTTTTTTATGTATTTTAAAACTTTGCCATAAACCAATAGTCGATTCAAAAATTCTTAAAAAAATTTTTTTTTGCTTATAAGCAATTTAAAATTGATAACATTTTAAAGAGAATCGCGCGACTACAGCCACGCCACGATTGGTCAGCATGTTTGTGACGTCATACTGTTAAATTAATTCTCAATAGTACAGTGTCAACGGCTTCTACATGTAAATTGACTAAAAATGTCCGAAATTTAGTGAAGAATTATATATAATAGCTTGTTTAGTCATGTGCGGTAAAGTTTACGGTTAGGGTGCCAACTGAACTTGTGCGGTACTACATCAACTATAATTTTTGCTCTACTTCCCATTGTAATATAGTAAATGTAATTCTCCATATCCTCTTTCAGCTAAAAAAACATTGTATCATGACAATTATTTAAATGACATTATAACAACGGAAGAACAATCATTATATACACTTTTAAAATTTCAGTTTCGCCTAGTATATACGAAATATATTGACGATAGCAACAAGATTTAATCGATTAAAAGTCAAACACTATACCAGTTGTATGCTACGATGAGTAAAAATAAGCATCGTGGCATAACGTGCTCTGGGTTGTTCGGGAACTTTCGGCGTGTTTCCGGTACTGGGTTCAAATATGTATTTTTAATGTAATATAACTTTTGAATTAGAGCGACAAAACAATACTAAAAATAGTTCTGTTATAAAACGTATATCCATCTATTACAAAAAATTTTTTTTTCAAAAACCCAATTACAAATATTCATACCTCACAAACAGTAAACACACAAGTTCAACCAATCAAACCAGCTGCTTTATAAACAATAGCCTGCCTGTCAACTTTAACAACAGTCAAAAACCCAAATAATAAACCATTTTATGACAACTTCCCATATTATCCGTCAACATCAAACACTAGCTCGTTTTCAGAAAGACCATTTGAAGAAACACACCAACAAGTGTACCATCAGATGCAAGTGATAAACCTCTAAAGGACTTCGGGAATCACCACAGTGCGCTGGTGTTTGGAAACCACCGGAGGACTCCTGGTCATCAAGTCAGATGTATAGTCCTGAAGATAATTTAGCCGACTGTTCAAATGCATATTACTCTGAGACTGATTTTAATTAGGTAGTGACGTAAAATTATCTAACCTAGGTTACCGTAGATTTTAATTTTCCTTTTTATTTCCATTTTTAGACAGAAATAACAATAACAGCTTACGGGCGCACTGGTCACAAATAGTAACCTAACAGGGGCTAGCCGTTCGTGGTAAGAACGATTCCCCCACCCGATCTCCAGCAAGACGGTGCGGTTTGCCGTCGAATGCTAAATTACATAAAATAATTAACAAGTTATAAATAAAACCGCCAATACCTATAATTTAAACTTTTGCTTACCAAATCCATAACTATATTATATATTACAAACCCTCAATTTAAGTTGTGCACGTACGTTTCAATATTCTACATACGGTTACACATTTCTAATTAAAATAGAAATAAAAACGACTCTGCAACTGTATATTATAGCTAATACAAACCCTTTTAAATATTCAATCGGATTAATGTACTCTTCTTTAATAAAAAAAATGTTATTGAATATTTCCGAAAAATAAAACTGATGAGAAGATTCTGGTGATGGTTATACATTCTTTTGGACAAACACAAATTTACAAATTCTAATATAATGTATGACAAATTTAAACAAACCGTTATAGACAAAGTTTCTCCAATTAAAATACCTGGTGAAGTATTATTACTGTTGCCGAACTGTTTTCACTGCTTTAGCGAACAGTTTTAGTTTACGTTCTAATAGCGTTTTCGGATTACAGCCCTGGCGCCGCACTACCTTGCACCGAGAGTGATTTTTATGTTCGGATTCTTTGTTTAGTGCAACAGTGCAGTTAGCAATCGGTGTTAGTGTTACTAAAAAGGTGACTTCAGTGCTAATTGAGTGCTGCGTTTCAGCACCCAAGACAAACTACAATGTCCGTTTTAGGTGCAAAAAAGTGACCGACAATGTCAACAATTTATTACCTGCTGTATTGGAATTAATTTCGTCGTCGTCTTCGGATCTGACGGTGAAGAAGTGATATTGATAATGTGCAACGAGAAGGCGGTGATACCCAACATTAAAGACTTTGTGGGACTCGTTTGTAGGTTAAAGTACATCTGTTGTGTAATGTTCAAATCTTTAATTTAAAAATGATTTTAGTTTCGACATCATCTTGGGATGGAGAGGAGAACAGTTCAATTTCTAATAAATTAATATGATAATCAAAATATTATAACAAAGGTGCATGGGCCAGAGGAGTAACAAAATACACAGCAGAAAACTAATACTTACTTTTTTTGTGGTGTGTATAAATTATAGGTTATTTAATTTTTTGCAATACTTATTGTAGATGGTTGTGCTCCACTTGTCGAATTATTATCGACGACTGCTTTCTTCCTTTTCATTATTGTTTTATACCTGTTCTCAACTTGTACTGCTGTGAATGTTAAGTGGCAAATTTTTGCAATGTCCTCGGTGATCATTTTCCACATTACTTTTTTAGTCTTAAATGTCTTCATTGGGCCTATCTGTTTCCAATAATCATAATATTTATCCAATAACAGCTTAGTGGCGCCATCTGTCCATTCTGAAATATATATTGCAGACATAATTTAAATAATTAGTTATGTATACCATGTACCTGCAGTTAATTTATCATCTACAATCATGGTTTCTGAATCTTGAAATTCAACATTGGGAGTTTTGGAACTTTCTTCTGGAATATCGGAAGCGTTCGTTTCCTCATTATTATAGTATATAACAATAGCGCTACAATTTACATCATTGCAATACCTTTATTTAATGCCATTGTGAAAACTTACCTATCTTCCGAAACTCGTTCAAGCGTGCGTAAATCTTCTTCTATATGTGCCTAATTTATGCTTTATCAATTGACGTATATAATTGACAGTATATTCATCATCATCTGTAATGAAAAACGACTTTTGTATATTCTATATTTGAAATTGCAAATGGATAATTTACTAGTTAATTTAAACAGAAGACCATCTGATGCTAAAGGCACCATAATTTTTAAGGGCTGATTATTTACTATAAACTGTAACTCCAAGGTTTCTTCATTCATAGTGTGTTGCTAAAGTACCTTAAACCGGGTTTATTTATGCCTCAAACACTGAAATGAATAATGACCGCCACAACCGAGAACTATAACCTCACTAAACTATTGCACCTTTTTCTAACCATATGTTCGGATTAGTAACTGCACCTAAGTTGACCTTGGTTGCACTGAGTTAGTTTTGCTAAGTTATTTCATTTCTTTTAATTCCTATTTTGTAGGTTGAAAGGTCGTGTGTTATCTGAAAGCTTACCACGGCATTAGCATTAATCCTGTATGCCATTTTCACTCATAACATTCCCCAAAGTACCAACCTGAACCTATCGACAACCCAATTTGCTGACGACGCTGCTTTCTGGCCGATCAATAAGTGCAGTAACCGAGTAAATAGACTGATCACACAACAACTTTCCCACTTCTCTAACTGGTCCAACTGGCAAAGAATCACAATCGATTCCGACAAAACGCAAACTACACTCTTCCAACACCCTAAGCTATCAAATTATAGTAGACAAACCTCAACTTGACTCTACGTGCTTAAAAACTAAAAGTACAAGATTAAATCATGTAACTAGGCATCACATTCACCTGAACCCTACATTGGCAACCCGACGCTAGTAACGCTCTTAATAAAATACGCAACCGTGCGTGTTTCGGGGAAACGTCAGAGATTCTCATTCCCAAACATACATCTGACTTATGCTCGACTACCGTGTTCCATTGTATTAACTCAAACCCCTCGCCTCCTGCGAAAGGAAAATACTACACACAATAAGCAAACTATATTGCAAACACCACAATCAACTAACCATTCAATACGCCAACATCCAACTAATAACCGACAGACTAGTAACACTACACACCAAATATATGTGTATATATATATATATATATATATATATATATATATATCTTCTTCCCATAATATCCTATACGTGCTAAATGGGTGAAAGATTGGGAGATCCCAGTGGCCAAGGCAACAAAGCAACTTGATTGGCCTCAAAATTAGCCAAAGAAGCCCTAGCAACATGAGGTACGTTGTCTTGTTGTAATGTGATGTTGGGGATGGTTTGAACATAAGGTACAATACGGGGTTCTACGATCTCCTGGATGTAGCGCGCAGCGGTCATTTTACCACTAATGAAGACCAAAGGTGACCTACTTCCAATAGCAATAGCCCCCCCATACCATAATTCCAACTGTATAGTGCACAGCCTTTCCACAGAAAATTGGGGTCTTGTCTTTCTCACCCTTGCAGGACCGCCATGCATTCCCAACAAAATCTGGGCTCATCACTGAAGACAATTGAATTCCTTTCTTGGTCCCAATTTGCCCGTTCTCTACACCACGCTAGACAATCACGTCGGTGCTCAGTAGTCAGTGGTAGCACAAAATGGGGACGGTATGAAAAGAGTCCAAAGGTTCTTATCCGGCGATAAACAGTTCACATCCCAACCGCCCTTCCATGTTCTGCAAACCACTGGTCCGCAATCGCCCGTGTAGACGAGAAGCGGTCCCGTAGAGCCAATACTCTAGGACGGCGAACTTCGGCTTCTGTTGTTCTTCGAGGAGGTCCTTTACCTCTCGCTCTTCGTGTACGGCCCTCTTGGTTCTATGCCCGAACACAGTTTGCCACAGTGTTTCAATTCCGTTGCGTTCTATCAGCTACATCTCTCATAGACAAACCAGCCTCATAAGCTCACAAATACACCCCTATCAAACTCGCTTAACTGCCGAAAATTTTGGCATCTTGGCACTCGAGGCATCGTGATTCAATTAAAGAAACTTTTTGTAACAACAACTTGAATAACAACTGTAGTTATAAATAATTTTAAGGCTACGTGATCGTAAATGCTTTTGAAAGAGGTTAACGAAAAATCGCTAGAGTAATATGGCTAAAAAATTGATCGTTATTTATCTTAACGTAAACAAACATGTTCCCAAAATTTTTTACAAAATATTCATTGTTACTGGCTGTTCTTCTTTCTATGCCACTTAGTATATTTATTTCCCCTAAAAAGTACAACCTAACAACCTCATATTTTTAGCTTTATATAAATAATACTGTTCATTTTTTTTTATTAAATGCATAAATAAAAAGTTTGAACCTACGACCTGTGCTTTGTTAGAGTACATAACAAAAACTTATAATAATACTATGTTCAACTAAATGGTTTTTTAAGATAGGCTGTTTTACTAAAATAAGGCTCATACATTCGGATCGGAAACCCAAGCATGATTTAGCTATTATAGTATCCAGGAAAGAATTCTAAGGGGCGATTCTTTAGTGTACGATGCAAATCTTAATAATATTGAAATTTTCTACGGCTACGGCTTTTGCAAAGAAAATTCTTTCAGTTTTTAATTAATTAAATTAGCAATCTCCATCATTGTCTCCCCCCTCGCCTCCGATACGTCAGTGTACGTGTTGATACATTGCGTGTAATTGTTTTTGAATTTTGGTTCCTTCTACCTAGTATTTATTCAATATTAGCATTTTTAATAATAATGACCAATGACGATAGTGACCTGAATATCATTACATTTTCAAATGGTTCAATCTTAAGACACAATTTAGAAAACAAATACAATTATTTCATCGGTCTTGTGACCGATATAACGTTGGTTTGGTAAAATAATTTGAAACAATTGTGACCTGTTACCTTGCACTACCCTTTTTGTAGTTGTAATAACTTTATAAGAAACTAAATAATTAATTATAGGTATCTACTTTATTGAAATAATAAACAACAAAGATCGTTGTTCCTTTATTTATGGTTATCTTTAGTTTTAATTTAAGAGTATTTTTGAAATTAGTTACAGTTCCAGTATGCGTGGTAAAAAAACATAAACGTACACACTTTCTTATAACTAAAATCACTGAGATAGTTTTTGAAAAGCTGAAAATCACATGAATTGAGGAAAACATTCAGTTCATTAAAAGGTCACATTTCTAAATTTGAAGAAAGCATCAATTCCATAAAAAATACAGGCAATGAAACCGAAAACCTGAAAAAAGAAATATTATTGTATGAATAAAAATGTCAAATTAACACAAGTTTAGGTGTGTAGATAAAAAAGTAACTTACACCTGCTACAATGTTCGATGTCCATTTCCATGAATCCGCTATTATTACCGATGATACCACTATGTAAAATATAATCCAAACAATACAAAAAAAGAATTCAATTTTGTACCATGGAATCTGAAGTTTTGTGGCAAGTTGTCCGGCATAACATATTATGAAGAATGCGGTTACTAAAAATGCTATTATCGAGCAAGCAAGAAATGCATCAGTTTTAGCAGTGTTAAAACCAACAGCAGCAGATATTATACCAGCAAAGTTAGCTAGCTAAAATAAAACAAAGATTAATCTTGCTGTAAAAAATGTATTATCCAATGAAGCTTGGTCGTGTAATGATAGAGTGCAAAATTATAAAACGTCTTGTCTATTTCTAATAATAGATAAAAACTTTATTCAAGGATATAGGTAATTATTAATATATAATGAAACGTTTAACGTTTTATGTATCAATATAGGAAATTTTAAAATCTATCTGAATGTCCAGTGCTCAAAAAATTTAGAAAATGAAAAATTCTACCAACCTCTTCTCCAACTTTGGCTATTCCAGAAACTGTTTTGAAGTACCCAAATCCTACCTCTATTTCCTAATTAAAATACACGTTATTTATTAACTAAAAAGGCCATAGTTTGCAACATACCGTCATTTTATGTGTAATAAGTTTGTACAATTTTCTTAAAACTAAAATATGTTTCCAAGGTGTGCTTGAAACTGTAACACGTATTGACAATATCACAACGGTGATAATCTTATCAGTTTATGTAACCAGATATCATGGGTTATTACTCATTTTCTAATAAGATCAGTCACAATACACAAAAATTGGTAAAACAGACTTACGCAGCACGTCGGAATAAGCTACTTACAAAAGCGTTTTTTTTTAATTTGTAAGCTTCAGTTAAAAATTATTTTTAGCTTTGTTCTATTCATTCAGCTATTAACGCTTTTTACACGTTAAGATCCACATTTTCTCATTTGTAGAATTATTGTAAGTAAATATACTTCTTTATCGGTTAACGTTTACTCTATCGTAACGAATAATTTTTTTCTCACTTTATTTAAACATCGATACCCCAAATAAACTTAGTAACCAAATAAAACTTCAGCAGGTAAAGTTGTAAATATAAAATTATTCGATAACTATAGAAATTTTTTTTGATGAACGAACAGCAACATAATCATTAACTGTATTTATATCAAATTACCTTTTAAAGCATACACAGTAAAAGATTACTAGAGTGGGAACCCACGACCTCTACTGTACTAGAGCAGGGCTCTTCCAACTGAGCTATCGAGGAGGCAAGTCACACTCATTTTAAACTTAAACTGTATGTACTTCCCTAATTATGATGTATTATAATTTGATTGTGATCCTTCAATGTGTATAAAAATTATAATACATCGTAACTAGGCAAGTACGTAGAGTTTAAGTTTAAAACAAGTATGGCTTGCCTCTTCGATAGCTCAGTTGGAAGAGCTCTAGTCTAGCAAAGTAAAGGTCGTAGGTTCAAGTCCCACTCGAGTAAATCTTTTGCTGTATGCACTTTAAAAATTAATTTTAAATAAATACAGTTAATCATTATAGAATTATCGTTCTATGAAAAACATGATAATCAAACCTTAAAAATAAACATAGAAATATCAGGTGTGGACAGGACCTCCCAAACCTTCAAAATGGAAATTAAAAGAAACGAAAAAATACGTTTTTAAGGCAATTATGCAAACCTCTTGATAAGTTAATAGGCATATAGATGCTAAATTCGAAAAATATGCACAATACAGTTCAGGAACGTTAATTCTTGTTTAATTAATTTTTAAGGAATGTTTTGTTTCGAATTAGGAAACCTAATAAAGAAAAGTGAAATATGTGTATATACTTTCCTATAAAGTTGGTCGTTCATATATTAAAAAAATTAAACAAACACTTGAATTTCAACTTAAGAATGTTGTTGTCCCCAAATTACGCGCAATATCAAAAAATTTCTTAAAACATAATTAATTTATAATTTGAAGATATGTATGCCGGTATTTTTATATATTTGAGATATACAGCTGTATCAAGAATATTTGGTAAAAACCAAAAACCTCACCACCGCTTGATTTCTTTCAAATCTAATCAGCACCAGGAGAAATGAAATCAAGTTTAAACACAAAATATGAAGTACGCACGACTACAAGAAGTGCAATCAAGGAAATCATGCTTAAATACAAAATTTAAAGTAGGCACGTCTTATCATTCTGGATTTATCATGGATACAACCATACATCCACACACACCACTACGCGCACACGTACGGTCTAGGACTAGACGACCATTTCATCGCCGACCTATCTCGTCTCCGAAGCTGATCGCGCATAAGTAATGAATTTTTAATGTTGTAGTATTCACTATTTCACTTTCACTTTTGTATTTTGCATCAAGGTATAAACAGACTACAAAAATTGGACAGAAACAAAATGCCGCAGAATACATTTATTTATTAAAATTAAAAATTATTAGTAATGGAACAACAAAACATACAAAAAATCCATCAATATCCGTTTAGAAACCATCATGATAATAATTAATAAATCATTAACGATTGATTAAAATATAAGTAAATGTCGGTTAAGAATCCTTCATTGTCTATTATCTATCATTTTCGTTGAAAGCTCGTTATCCATTGATTAAGAATAAAAAGAATGTTAATGTCAGTAAGTATACCTTATAAATTAATATTATGGATTTAAAACAGGAATTCTTCAACATAGAATGAAAGTTCCTAGGTTACAATACTTACCTATGCCCGACACATTTGTCAGGACGTTCATAGCACACTCAAAATTAAAATTTAAGTAAATTGATGATCGGTATCGGTATTTATACAAGCCAGTACAAGAGGGTAACAATTTCGTGAACTTATCAAAAACAAAATCGGTGATGAATTGGCGGACGATAAGATGGTTCGGTGACAAGATAGCCGCGACTCGTCCCATTCCGTACATGTACATATACACATACACATACACGTACACGTACACGTACACGTACACGTACACGTACACGTACACGTACACGTACACGTACACGTACAAGTACAAGTACACATACACATACACATACACATAGGGGAAAGTGGGGCATAGCGGAATACGGGGCATAGTGGAATTTACATTTTATTTTTAGAATAACTGGCGGCATCTAGGTTTATATGTTGTAACTTGGCTCAATTTCACTAGTTTGCTACTTGGGAAGTATTCAGTTGTCTGTATTAGTACACGTGTTTAGTTGATAAATAAATTCCTCAATTGCAAATTGTAATATCACAAGGTAAGAAATAAGCCACTTATTTTACTGCTTGTAATTGTAAACTGACTTTTTAACGTTTAGTAAATAATGCAACATATTTCTAACAGTGAGCGTACACAATCTTTAATATTAGTACAATAACTTTTCGTACATTACATTTTATAATTACTGTAAACATGGGGCATAGGGGAAATCATTAGCTGGGGTAAAGTGGAAAATTTTCCACTTTGCCCTAGCGATTTTATTCAATGTGAATTTCTTTACAGTATGGTTCGTGAGTATAAGAGGACATCTAAACAGCATTCTTGGACAGAACAATCGATGGCAAATTCCATAAATGACATTAGAAATGGAATATGT
Source organism: Vesta saturnalis (assembly GCA_036346205.1). NCBI lineage: Eukaryota > Metazoa > Arthropoda > Insecta > Coleoptera > Lampyridae > Vesta > Vesta saturnalis. The sequence goes on from JARFJB010001761.1 coordinate 705,885, forward strand.
GGATATGAGAAAGCTGCTTAAAAATATAATGTCCCTGTTGGCACGCTTCGCAGACGAGTTAAATCGGAAAAAACAGCAGTTAATGCATAAAAAAGGTTCTTAGGTCATTATAGGCCCATTTTTAATATAGAGCAAGAACATGAATTGGCCAATTATATACTTTTAATGGAAAGTAAACTCTTTGGTTTGACTAGAAGAGATCTGAGCGCATTAGCATTTGAATATGCACAAAAAAATAGAATTGCCAACAATTTTAATGCTGAAACAGGCCAAGCGGGCTCCGATTGGATCTATGGATTTTTAAAACGAAATCAAAATATTGTCCTACGTTTACCCGAAAACACCTTAGCAGCGAGAGCAGCAGCTTTCAATAAGCCCAATGTGTCAAGGTTTTTCAAATTACTTGGAGAATTGATGGACAAGCATAGGTTTACACCGAGTCGTATTTATAACTGCGATGAAACTGGCCTATCTACAGTGCCTAGTAATCCATCAAAAGTTTTTTCTCTAAAGGGAAAGAAACAAGTAGGGGTTCTTGCATCGGGTGAGAGAGGAGTTCTCGTGACTGCTGGAATCTGTTTCAACGCCTTGGGATCGTATATACCACCATTATTGATATGTCCTCGAGTACGAAGAAATCCATTATTTGAAATAGGACTTCCACCGGAGAGCATTGTGGAGTATCACCCATCCGGATGGATGCAATCCAATATTTTTGAACCGATATGGTTTAACCATTTTTTGAAATATGCCAAACCAAGTGTTGATGACCCTGTGCTCCTAATTTTAGACGGACATGCAACCCACGCTAAAAATTTATCGTTAGTGGAAATGGCATGTCAAAACAATGTTCACATACTTGTTTTGCCGCCGCACACTTCTCACCGATTGCAACCCCTCGACGTTTCATTTATGTTCCCTCTAAGCATATATTATGAACAGGAGGAAAAAAATGGCTAAGAAACCATCCTGGTCAAGTTATTACAGTCTATAATGTTGGTGAACTGTTTGGTGAAGCTTTTCAACGGGCTGCAATAGCACAAAATGCGATTAATGGATTTAAAAATACAGGCATATGGCCTTACAATCATGAAATATTCCCTGAAGAGTTATATAAACCAGCAGAAACAACCGATCATGATCAAAATGAGACTAGTTTACCTGCAGAAAATCAGGAAATGGAACACAGAACACCTTCACCATTAACGTCTTCTACCAATTTGCCTGTTCGAGATAATGATATCACACCTAAATCCAAAAAAGTTGCCAGTAGAATTCCTTCCGCAAACAAGAAACTGGAAAACAGAGAAAACGTATCACCACAGCCCAGTTGTTCTTTTGTACAAGAGTCATCTGATAATATTTACTATTCTCCAAGCGACATAATGCCAATTCCGAAAGCTTGCCAAAAACAACGAAAACCACATAAACATGAAAAAACTATGGTATTAACAGCTACTCCAAACCTAGACGAACTAAAGGCATCTCTTAACTCTATTGGTAAAACAAAGGCCAAAACTGTAAAGCGAAAAATGGTTCCAAATGTTAAGAAAGCAAAAAACAAACGAAGAAAGCCTGAAAACATTCAATTAACATCTGAATCATCTTCTGAGGAACTTTGAGACGATTTTTCATCTTCGGATGAAATTTTCAACGATTCGTCAGGAAACGATGGGGACAAAGTGATTTATTCTGTGGAAAAATTATGTATTGAAAAAGTAACATGTCAACACGTTAAACAAAATGATTTTCTACTTGTGGAACTTGAAAATCCAAATGGTAAACAAAAGAAAAAATTTGTGGCAGAAGTTCAGTGTATGGACCTAGAAGGAGTTCAAGTTTCTTTTATGCGCCAATACAGACAAAATTATAATATTTATGTGTTTCCCGAAGTTCCTGATAACAGCGCCGTCTACATGAAGGAAATTGTTGATCGCCTTACCAAGCATGAGAAGCTTAGGCATGGAAAAATAAGATTTTTGTAATGTATTTTTTTATTATATTGCTCGTTGATATTTTCCATTTTACCCCATACCTGGGGTAGGGTGGAAAACTTTCAAGATTTTTAAAAAAAAGTAATTACTCTTTTGGTGTTTCTAATTTTGCGTTTATTTACATTACTTATAATAGTTATTAGTTAGTATAACAAATATACATTCTAGTGTAGCATTTGGTTTTGATTTCCATTAAACTGTTTTTTAAATTTTTTTATCAATTTTGTCTTAGGTCTTCCACTGTGCCCCACTTTCCCTACACATACACATACACATACACATACACATACCCATACACATACACATACACATACACATACACATACACATACACATACACATACACATACACATACACATACACATACACATACACATACACATACACATACACATACACATACGCAGGCACAGGCACGGACATAAACTCAGTCACAGATACAGACACGGTCACAGTCGCGGGCACAGACACAAAGACGGACACAGACATAGGTACAGGCACAGACACACCCAAAGGCGCAGGCTCATATGCAGATGCCCACGTAGACGCAGACGCAAACGCAGATACCGAAACAGACGCAAATACAGACAGACATAGGTACAGATACAAACACAAACACACACACTCACCGTAATGTGTCAATTTTTTATGGATGTCTTGTTGGTATTATAAGTCATTTCTGATAGCGCGGTATATTCTTACTATAGCTTGTCGATATTTAGCCACATCCTTGTTCGTTTTATGCGCAACGCAATTGATAGGGTGTAATTTCCGTAAACGTTTTGTGAAAGATGGGTCTCTTGTAGTGCATTGAGTTTGTCCCTGAAAAGATAGGTAATTGTCTTTCTTTGCAACAAACAAAATGCACCCACGTACCAACAAAAGCTAAAACACAACGAACGTGTTTCAATGGATAAGTTATTTTGTTTATTACAGGTTCTGCCTCATATCCACTGTTCCAGATTTTTCAAGGTAAGGTAATTTCCAACACTTTTCAATAGTCTAAAGGTATACGTAATGTATTTTAAACCCAAATCAAGCTACATAGCTATGGTGTGGCTACTAAAGCGGGCATAAGCAAAGAACGCGCCTAAAGTGTCTTGATTCCATATTTAAAGACACAAAAACAAAAAGTGCAACCAACTAAAACCCTTTTTAAGATAACGTATTGCGTCCTCTAACGTAGTATATGAACGCCATTTTGAATATGTAGCGTCCTCCGACACTTTTCCTTCTACAAGAAATCGAACCAAACATTCAATATTCAAACCGTACAAAATTTTCTGAACGCACGGGAAGGATTTTTAACGCAACGATGGGCGTGGATTGTTTTACTATATATAACAAATTACGACATAAATGTAATTAAAAGTCACTGCATACCTTATGCAACGAAATAAACTTAAGACACGATGCTCATCTGAACGTAGCACGAACGGAAATAATGCTCTTCCACACGTGAAAAATTGATGTGGCTAAATACACATTACAGACGATAAAAACATACTCTGATATTCGTAAGTAGAACCGGGACACTTGAACTTTCACTTTTACGTAAGCGAGTAAAAATAGTTATGGTTGAAAAAGGGTTCCGAAAAGAAATCATTAAAAATAAGGGTTGAAAATGCGGTCCCCCACATAAGCGTATAAAAACAAAAAGGCCTTAATTAGGGTTGAAAAAGGGCTCCGAAAAGAAAGCATTAAAATAGGGGTTGAAAATGCGGTCGCCCGCGTGGGCGGTCTTGTGACGTCAAAATCCAAGATGGCGGCGACAAGTGCCCCACACCCCGGGGCATTTGTGACGTAAAAGTGAAAGTTCAAGTGTCCCGGTTCTACTTTCGTAATTACATATATTAAGAAGAAAATATCAACATATCCACTAACGTTTCATTATTGAAAGAAAAAAATGCTCCAATATGCCTAAATATAAACAAATGTGAATATATTTACAAATAAAGCAAATCCAAACCTTGATACACTTTGTGTAAAAATCTTTATAAAGAAAAGTTATGTAAAACTAATTTTTTTTAGAAAATACATTTACACATTTTCCTATAAAGTTAATCGTTGTTCAAATATTGACAAATTTGAACACTTAAATTCCACCTTAGAAATGCTTTGCCGCTAAATTTCATGTCGAATCAATAAATTGCATAAAGCATAATTAATCGATATATTTAAGGTAGGTATGTTGATGTTTTATATCTCTGAAATATACAGGTGTTTAAGAAGTACTTGATAGAAATATACAAACAGACATACGCACACGCACACGCACACGAACACGCACACGCACACGCACACCCACACCCACACCCATACCCATACCCACACGCACACCCACCCACACACACACACACACACACACACACACACACACACACACACATACACGCGCGCACATACGCACGGACACACTCACACACACAACGCAAACAATACACACACGAACACGCGCGCGCACACCCATTCGCCACAGATATCATGGTTAACATTGGCGAAACTTTGTCAAACGTAAAATGCAAAAACTTCTATATCTACATATGTATATGTAGGTTGCAATTTCCATTTTATAGGTTGGAAGGTAGTATGTTGTTCCACGATATTTTTGTTTGGAAATGTAGTTAATGTATAAATTAAACTTCACATTAGCATATGTGCAAGATGGTGCGTCGGCTCACGCAGCATAGGATTTTCAATGGCAAAATCGAAATATGCTTATGTTTGCCCCATTTTCATCGATTTCCAAAATTCAAAATACATTCGAAAGAAGAAAGAAATCTGGAGCGAGTGATACTGCTGCAAACATTATTTAATAACATCGTTGTTACTAAATCCTGCGTAAAACAACGGCACAAACGCCGGTTTTATTAAAGCAGGTTTTAGCGTTACTAAAGCCTATGTTAGAAAACGTGTAAACGCTTTTCTGATATAACATCTGAACAATAATAGAGTTAAAGAATCGCATTGAATTTGGTTGTGAACATAATACGCTAGCTAACGTGAGACGTATCTTTTATGACCGACAGGGTTATTGTTTAACAGCGGATGGGGATTTGTTCGAACACCTTTTCTAGTGAATAACTTGATATAAAGCTAACTTTGATTTCATTGTCAAGGTTATTGTCAAATTATTACAATGTTTACCTTAAAATTGTCGTATCGAATCACCTCGAGACCATTTTTTGGAGGCAAAAAATATGTCTAAAGGTGGTTACTATTGGGTAACATTCCTTAACAAAACCCTCGGCTCAGGATTTTGGTTTCAGGATGTTACCATATCAACATTCTTTCGAAAAATGTTTACTGCCAAAAAACCTGTCACTTGGTGTATTATAATATTATAATTAATAATAATCTCTACAGCCTAAACAAAAATATTCAACTTAAATACATGTATTCCTGAATTGTATATAAGATCATTGCATCTTATATACTTTAATTAAATTTTATAATTATTACGTCCTTCCTACTTTTTTTGTGTAAGATAGCGTTGGTAATAAACATTATTATTCTTATGATCGTTTTTTGATATAACAACGTTAATACTAATTAATTTGTTCAACATTCTTTTATTAAGTAAGAATAATGAAAATAGACAAAATTCGTCATTGTACCAACAAAATAAGGAAGCTCTAATGAACAGTTTAAATTTAACTAATGGTTCAGTTTTAATACCAACTTACTTTAATTAATTAAAGTAGATTAATTACACAATTAGCATGTCTATTTGCATTGAAAAGAGGACCAACTGTGGTCCACTATTAAATAATTAAAGTAATAGTAGTATAATGCAGTCTAGAAATAGACCTCTAAATATTATTATGCCTTAATATAGATTGACACGTGTATGCTATACAAGTTATTTGAAAGGTAATTTTAATTTTCTTACTGCGACATTACCCATTAAGGGGCAATTCCTGAATTAATGGCGGCCACCATATCCGTCGCATAATAGGGAGAATAACAAAGCAAAAGTCCATATTTAGAACAGCTGCTGCAACAGTTTGTTGCAATCTTAAACTTGATGTTTATGAATTTATCATGAAAAAGTTTAAAATAAATATACGTAAATTGTGTAAAATATTTCACCCTGTCAAGTTAACAGCATACATTTTTCGTCAAAATTATAGGAGAGTTTAATATTGGTAAATAATTGAAACTATTATTTAAAATTAAAATTGTGTAAATTTTTACATTCAGGTGCATTAAGATATGGCGGAAGTGATTGATGAAAGTGCTTTAATGACTGCTGATCAAGGTGAAAAAGTCATAGTTGGTGTAGGAGTTGCTGAAATTGGTGCAGCAATGCAAAAATTTGGATGGCCCGATTATATCGTTTTTGTATTTATGCTTCTAGTATGTGTTGTGATTGGTTTGTATTTTGGTTTTGTAAAATCTTCGGAAACTGCACAAGATTATCTAATGGGTGGACGTACTATGAAAACGTTCCCAGTTGCGATGTCATTAATTGCCAGGTACTAAATTACACTAAATTTTGTTTATCGTTAGGAACAAATTTTAAAAAAAATTAGAAATAATAAAATATAAACGAAGTGTGAATAAGTATAATATTCAACATTTATTTCATAAACATTCTATTTTGATTCTTGAGCACAGAACAAAAAGTATGGGTTGTATTAAAATGAAAACGCTGTCTCAAGCTTTGTTCGTGTGGTAAATGAATAGTACCACGTTTGTATTAATAAATATTCATTGTTAGATATTGTTACTGTCATTACTAATAATTTAATGGAAGGGGACATGTTACTAAAAATAATTCAACTTTACGTTAACAAAATATGAATGGTATCATTACAACATGTATATTTATAATGGTAATTTGAGATTACCCTTGAATATGAATAAAAAATTGTAGGTTGGATTTGCGGAAAAATTGTAGGTATGTGCAATAAAATTGAGTTTGTAGGGACAATTAAAAAAAAATTTGCGAAATCAGGACCACAAAATTTCTTTTGTAGAACATCCTTTAATGCCCTTTAAGCAAAAAATAGCCATATGCCATCATATGGTTTAATGTTTTAAAACCGCTTTAAATTAGTTCTATAATACCCTTTCATTAATTACTCTTCTCGGGGACGTGGATAGTGTTGTTATAATTTTAATGCTTATTTTATGAAAAATGAACAAAAGGCTACATTATAATTAAGATATTAATGGTGAGCAATGAATATAGCGTTCCAACAGATAAGTGATTATTATTTTTGTAGTATATTTCCATTCCAACACTGAAAACTGTGTTAGAATGAGCTCATTCTAACATTGTTAGTAGAACCGCGGCACCTTCCGCGATCTTGGATTTTCCGACCTTTCACTTTTTTATATGCCCACGTGGGGGCCGTATTTTCCACCCTTATGGTTTCTTTTCGGTGGTCATTTTCAACCCTTGATGGAATTTTAATTAAGGCCTTTTTTGTTTTTACTCGCTTACTTGAGGGGGCGTATTTTCCACCCCTAAGGTTTCTTTCCAGAGGCGTTTTTCAGCCCCTTGATTTCACACCTATGGTTTCATTTCGGAGGCCATTTTCAGCTCTTTGATTTCACCCCTATTTCTGACGTCTTCTTTTCGGAGGCCTTTTTCAACCCTTGATGGAATTTTCAACCCTTTTGGTTATATTAAGAGCCTTTTTGACATCCATGCCTTTTTTATACTTGCTCACGTGAGGGGCACATTTAGGCCTTGGGATTGGTTTGGAGTTGGGATTGGGGCAGGATGCTGGCTTCTTTTCGGGGGCCTTTTGCAACCCTTGGTCGGAGGTTAACCCCTAATTAAGATCCTTTCGGTTGTATTAAGAGCCTTTTCGGCAGTTCAGCCTGGAGGTTATGCAATTGTGCGTATACTTTTAATCTACAGATTGTAACCTTACGAAATTTTGTTTATAAATTGGGGTTGTATTCTAATAAGGAGCCCTAATGCTAACTTGTAAGACAGGTGTAGGTCTTCCCCCATTGTCGTGTCTCCTTGGCGTATGTGAGCTCTAACCTAACCTTATAAGACAAGTGTATACCTTCGCCCTCTGTCGCGGTATTTTTAGTGTAATTACATGTGAGTCCTAACCTAATCTTATAAGACAAGTGTAGGCCCTCCCCCATATCGTACCCCCTGGTTGGAAATGGTATGGGGATTCTAACCTTATAAGACAAGTGTAGGCCTTCGCCCCCTGTCATGGCCCTTGGTTGGAAATTGTATTTGTCTTTGTAGGTTATGACTGGTAATTTGAAGTTGTATTCTAATAAGGAGGCCTAATTCTATCTTGTAATACAGATATAGGGCTTCGCAACTTACTGTTGGGGCTTCGCCTCGTGACCCCTTGAAGTAAAATTTGAATTTATATTCTAATAAGGAGGCCCTATTGCTATCTTGTAAAACAGGTGTATGAACTTGTGTTAGGGTTTGATCTTTGTGGGGAATTTGAATGACAGTAAAATTTAATTATAGAACACTTATTTTTTATTGTAGATATCATAATTAATAAATCCTCAGTGAGTTATAAGAAAATTTACTGACATTCAGATTATTCTCTAATGAAACAAACATTTTTTATTAAGTTAATAAGTTATTAAGTTATTAAGAAATATGTTTAATATCCATCCGTTCGTTAAATTGTTGTATATTGTACACCTTAAAATTTTTAAAGAAACTTGTTATTACGTATAGATTAGATGAGTTTTATAGCTGTAATTAAAAATCTGTACAAGTAAATAAAATAAATAAAAGGTTAAAAGCACACTTACCATCTCTGCACAGAAAGAATGTTTTGGAGAATTGGTTTACGAGTGATAGTCACTGCTTTGTGTTACTCGTCTAATCAAACTAAATCACTTTCTACGTTTTTACTTATGCATAGTTGATATATAACTGGTTCTCTGTCAGTAAAAGTAATTTTTTTCAAAGCGATTTGAAAAATATTCATATTGTACATACGGACACACAAATTGTTTATTGAAACGCATTCATTAACAGTTATGAAAACCTCATTAAAAGTTTGGAATGTAATAATTACGTGTGCAACATACAATTAAAAATGAACGTGTATTTCCCCATATTATTTTTATTAGAGTTTTTAAATTTTTATTACCACGATTGCTATTAAAATTTTCATATTTCTATTAATGATCATTTTGATATAAATTATAAAATTAAATTAAGTTGGATGCACTAAATCATACGACTATTAGGCATAAAGAGAGAATTGTAATTTGTGCGTAAAAATGTTACCTATTTTTTGTGTAAAAAATAAAAGTGTTGTAAAACTTGTTTATTTGATTTTGTTTAAATTATACTTGATGAATGGGTGTAAGTACTCAACAATGTTCGGATAGAATCGGTAATCTTCTTATTAGAATCTTATTAGAATACAACCCCAATGTATAAACAAAATTTCGTAAGGTTACAATCTGTAGATAGGAATTAAAAGTATACACATAATTACCTAACCTCCAGGCTGAACTGCCGAAAAGGCTCTTAATACAACCAAAAGGATCTTAATTAGGGGTTAAACTCCGACGAAGGGTTGCAAAAGGCCCCCGAAAAGAAGCCAGCATCCTGCCCCAATCCCTACTCCAAACCAATCCCAAGGCCTAAATGTGCCCCTCACGAGAGCAAGTACAAAAGAGGCATGGATGTCAAAAAGGCTCTTAATACAACCAAAAGGGTTGAAAATTCCATCAAGGGTTGAAAAAGGCCTCCGAAAAGAAGCCGTCAGAAATAGGGGTGAAATCAAGGAGCTGAAAAAGGCCTCTGAAAAGAAACCATAGGGGTGAAATCAAGGGACTGAAAAAGGCCTCTGGAAAGAAAGCTTAGGGGTGGAAAATACGCCCCCTCAAGTAAGCGAGTAAAAACAAAAAAGGCCTTAATTAGGGATAAAAATTCCATCAAGAGTTGAAAATGACCACCGAAAAGAAACCATAGGGGTGGAAAATACTCCCCCACGTGGGCATATAAAAAAGTGAAAGGTGGGTTTTCCCCAGAAAATCCAGGATGGCGGAAGGTGCCGCGGTTCTACTATTGTTTTTAAATGCTATAACAACGTTCTCTCTTACGGTGGTAACTTTTTTTTCCGTACACCAATTTGAGAATTTCACATACTCTTTTTCGTAGATTACCTTACATTTTAAGGATACTATATTTTTAACTGTACTTTCGGCTATTCTTGTAGTTCTGGTCGAGTTAGTGACTCTAGTACTTCTGGTCAGACATTTTGAAGAATATTATAATACATTCACATTCGAAACTTATTTAAAATTTCAAAGTTGGCATTTGTTAAATGTCAGAGATGCCAACTTTAAAAAAATAACAAAAAATTCCCCCAGATGAATTCTTGTGAAATTTCAAAATTATTTAATGGAAAATTATAAAAATAGAGTTGAAATATAAAAAATAGTATAAAACAGGTTGCGGAAGGCCGTTCCATCACTCTTCGATTCCTACACTCGCCGCTACGCAGCTCGTGTACGAATTTTCGACTCGTGCTGGAATGAAGGGCTTCTGTAACGTGTGTTTTAACATTAAAACAATTAGTTTTCGTCTTTAAAAAGGGCGAGGAAAGTGGGACTTCTTTGTTAGCGAGTAAAGTAAAAAAACACTGTTGCCACGTTAATCATTACATATAAAATTGGAAAAAACTCGTGCCAAATGTTTTCCGGGTCGGACAAGTTTTTAAAACATCCAAAAACTAAATTTAATTGTAAATTATCATGTTTTATAAACTATTCTTAACCTTTTCAGATTTTTTATTAGTAATGGAGAGTGTAGATCAACCTATGGGGTTGATTTCTACTTAATTTAACATTTTCAACTTACAAAACTACAAAAACGAAATGAACGGAAACCTAAAAAATGAACATGCCATAGTCGCTCGCTGCGCTCGTGTGTGAAACTGGAGTTGAAAAAACACCACTTTCTTCTCTAGTTTTAGAAATAATTATTTATTCACTCTATGCTATAATCAAAATACTGCAAAATGCGCAGGTCTATGAAGATTAGAAGAAATCTATGTTCAATATTGATGTAAGCTTCAAAATTATTATGTGCGTTTTCAGGTTGATTGATTTAAAACAGACACTCTCGCAGAACTTGTTTACACCCCCTTATTAATTGGTTATTAAGCAAATTGTACATGCCCATATATTGTGCTAAATGAATAATTAAAGTGGAAATTAATTTCTTGATGTACTTAATAGAACATTTTGATTACAGCTTCAATTCCTGTAACAATTATAGTTTGATCTTTACATCATCCTTTTCCATGTGCCCATATGACTTCGAATGCATTCAATTTGCAATGACACGGTAGGAATAACATTTAACCAGCTCACATCGTGTTTCTTTTTATTTATACTTACATCATATATGCTACATAGATAAATCCGTCAAGAGCGTAGATCACAACAATAATCATAACGAAGTATGTGCCTTTTTATCAAAATTTAATGTACCACTCTGAAAGTGCAGGAGCGAAGTACAAGTTATATGCGATTGGGTTTATCTGCATAGTATATATATATATATATATATATATATATATATATATATATATATATATATATATATATGTATATATATATATATATATATATATATATATATATATATTATATTATATAAATTTATACGTTTCTATAACAGTTACAGTTATCGTTTATCGTCCTCAGTTGAGAAGTTAGAACAAGTTCTTATAGATATTACCATTTACTGAGGACGATAACTGTAATCGAAACGTATAAATTTATATAACATATAAGTAGAAAAACACACGCTCTGCTCTAATCACGAAGCATACTACATTTTATGCAAGAGGATTTTGGTAGCTTCTCGATAAAACATGAACTGAAATGATGCCTTGTCTATAATTAATGAACGCTCTTATAAATTTTTAACAAACGGTTCAGACACCATTTTTTAAACATCCTTATTTATTTCACCATGATAATCTTGTTTTAACCACATACTCAAATAAGGTAAGTATTCTATATAAATGGAACTAACATACGTAACAATAATAGTGTTTACTAAGGTACAACTTTAGAAACTATTTTAAATGAAAAATCGTTAATAATACTGAACAGTGGACAACCAGCATATTTAAATGATCATAGTAGTAACTTTAGTGCGATTGACCTTTCTCTAACATGCCCATCACTTGCGTTAGACCTATCATGGTCAGTTATGGAAGATAACCACCATAGCGATCATTTTCCTATTTTGATGGAACTCAACGTCAAAAATTATGTATACACTGCGGACTGGCGATTTAATACCAAAAAGCAGATTGAAAAGCATTCTCCGAAACAATAGAAACGCCAAACGTAGAGACTGATGTAGAAAAGGCTATACAACATATTACGCATGGCATTATTGAAGCAGCGAATAAAACTATACCTAAAAAAGGGTGGAGGAATTAAACGTGTCCCTGCCCCCCGGTGGAACGTAGAGATAAGTGCACTCAATAAAAATAAAAAACGACTGCTTAACCGGTACAGAAAATACCCCACTGCTAAAAACCACATAGGATACAAAATAGCCAGGTCTAAAGAAATGTTTGAAAAAATTAAGGCCCAGAAATTTTCTTGGCAGGACTACACGTCCTCTATAACAAATACAAGCTCACAAAGTCAGATGTGGCAAAAAGTACAACTCGCTCACCTATACCAAGTCTGATTATACGGAGAAAAGTGGAAAATGACCCTATGACTGTAGTAAACCATTTATTAAATTATTTCCAGTCCATATCTAGTGATTGCCAATATCCAATGTGCCCAGAAGCAATAAGCTTTGATAATGACGAAAAGGAAGCATACAATATCCCTTTCACTATGGCGGAAATGACCAGGGCTCTGAAAGATGTAAAAGAGTCAACTGCTGGATATGACAATATAACATATTCAATGATTCAACATCTTTCAGCTGAAATAAAAGAGACCTTATTACATGCGTATAATCAAATATGGAAAACTGGTACTTATCCATCTACGTGGAAACTAGATTGTCGCCTTACCCAAATCCAGAAAACAAAGTAAAACAGCAGAAAGCTTTCGACCAATCGCTCTCACTTCTTGTCTGATCTATGGTAAACTTTCGCCTAGTAATCTTCATTGAAAAATAAAACACGATTAGTAATTATCAAGCCGGATTTAGAAAAGGGCACTCAACTACTGAAAATTTTGTTTCTGGATTATGTAATAAATGACGCCTTTACTAACACCCAACATGCTATAACTGTTTTCTTTGATATTCAAAAGACATACGACACACTCTGGAAATTTAAAATCTTAGAGACTCTAAAACGATGGAACTTTCGAGGTAACCTTCCCAACTTTATAAACAACTTATTGCAAGATAGATGTATTCAAGTAAAGATTGGTAATGCAAAATCGAATATACGAAACTTGCAAAATGGAATACCCCAAGGCCCTGTACTTAGCGTAACCCTTTTCGCAATAGCTATCAATAACATAGCAGATAAGATAAATGCAAATACAAAAGCATTAGTATACGTAGATGATTTATGTATCATTACTACCGGAAGAGATATAGACGATATAGCAGAATGCAAGGGACATAAATGCTGTTGTGAAAGAAGCAGAAATACGAGGATTTCAGTTCTCACTGACAAAAACAAAAGCGATGGATTTCTGTCGCCTAAGATACTATCACCAAGAAAAACCACTAAAGCTGAAAGAAAACGTAATCCCTTTCGTAGAAGAACTAATGTTTTTAGGTGTCTTACTAGATCGTAAACTAACCTGGAAACGACACGTTGATAGTGCCGTGTCAAAGTGCAAAATTACACTAAATAGAATCCAAATACTTAGCAATTATACGTGGGTGGCGGATAAAGATAGTTTAAAAAAAGTTATTAATGCATTTATTAAAAGCAGACTTGAGTACGAGTCAGCTATATATCGGTCGGTAGCCAAATCTCACCTTAAAAGAATTTACTCAGTGTGGCACAACGCAATGCTAACTTCAACTGGAGCATACAGAACATCGCCTATAGACAATCTGAATATAGAAAACAATTCACTACCCTTACATGTATGGTTTTTACAACATAATTTAAAATATGGTACTAAAGTAAGTTCAAATAAACATAACATAACCTTATTATAAGCCCTCCAATGCACGAGAAATATTACTGGCAAAAAACCCGTACCATACCAGCTATAGTTCAAATAGGTTTAGATATGAAAACAAAAGGCCTAATACCTATGAACTACTGGAAACGGGAGTACGATTAACCGCCATGGCAATTAGAATCACCGATAACAGGTGAAGAGAGAGGGACACTACAGAATCACCACATTGAGACCTACTATCTTTGTACATGGAGCACAGAAAATTTAAAGTCGGGTATAGTGATGCATGGAAATACATTCACGCCATGGAAATTTCCCGATACCTACTCCAAAGTTAATATAAATCAGGTAACAATACGAAAAAAAGCACTTCAAATTAGTGAACACTCATCAAATACAAACATACGACTCGTGTGCAATTTTAAAGTACTAACTCAAACAAACAATATTTTCACTACGAGGAAAATAGGAATGTCCATCATACAAAAATGGAAAGGACTAAAAAGGTCAGGCAAATTAATGGTAATAACAGAATCAGTGCTACAAGAAGAAAGACTTAAATTGCAACAGGCAAGAAACGACCTAACACGGTATCCATTAAAAAACAATCAAACCGAAATGGAGCAGGTGTGCATTGAGGATATATTAAAACAGATCAATGGTATGGTGATTAAAAAATGGGGAATCACCTGGGCGTCAAGCTCCTCACAGTTAAAGATAATATCTCCAAATGTAAAACTTGCCCAGAATTTACCAAGATTAACACAAAAAGAGCAAATAATTATAACAAGAATCCGTATTGGCCATACACGCTTAACTCATAGTCACCTTCTACTAGGAACACGGCCAAAAAAATGCACTCATTGCGACGTAACTTTAACGATATATATTAGAAGACTGTCCAAATCTACAAGCATGCAAACAAAAGTATAACAATGAAAATATAAATACATTGTCTAACCCTAACCACCATGAAATGATTAATATATTAATATATAAGGAAATCTAACTATAGAGAACTTACCTCTTAAGTGGAATGTGGAGTCCAAAACCATATATTTTGTGCCAATGACCTAAGATGTTAACGCACAAAAAAATAATGTTTCCTGTTATATTCTGGAACTTAACTCCTTTTGAAACTGAATTGAATTTCCTTTTGAAAAGATCCATTTGCTTACAGTTTGGTGAATTGATCTCCTGAAAACATCGTTTAAAAATATTTAGTTTGCATTTTTTCCAATAAAGCATTATGATCAGTCTATGAAACCTTTGAAATCAAATTCAGATAAAATAAGTCATTTAAAATCAATATAACCTGTAGCCACCCCAGCTTAACGACCGGAAACTTCGGTTAAACTCTTGAGTAGTGCAGACGGATAAGAATTAATTACATTGAATTCCAATGTATGACCTCTACTGTCACCACAGATCAAAAATAGTTTACTAAACGTAAGAAAATAGTGGTTTAGCTACACCAGTTGCACCTTGACGAACGCTACAGTAATCCAAATTGTAGATAAATCTGATAAATTTGAATTGTATTAATTTCAGATTCACTACTGCAACATCTGCGGTACCAGATCTAATCTTAGTGCTATTCACCAACATCTTGAACAATTACAACCTGATATTTTGTTTCTATCTGAAACACAAGTCTCCCTTGAAAGCTCCGAGTCACCCGACTTGCAATTTCCTCAATACCACCTTCACTCTAACTTTCGATATAAAGGAGGCGTATGTGCCTACATCAAGGACAGAATTGCTTGCAAGAGGGGTTTCTTCCTTAGAAAATAAAAATTTTGACGTGATTTGGTTTAAACATTCTGGTCCTAATTTTGTGAAATTCTACTGTTGCATTTATAGGTCTCCTAATGACAGTAACTTTCAAGACTTCTTCGATTATCTTAGTATGAAAGTTGACTATCACCTGTCTCAGTTTCCATCTTGCGATATCTCAATTGTAGGCGATTTCAATGTTCATAACTCTAACTCCTCATAGGAATGGAGTTATACATTCCCAAAAAACAGTACCGTATAGGTCACTCACGTTCCCAACCCTGGTTCAATAAGGCTTGTGCTGATGCAATATCTTTAAAAAATAAATATTATATTAAATGGAAATCTAATAAATCGGTCGACAGTCATGTAGAATACGTTGGTGCTAGAAGTATCTGCAAAAGTGTCATCACTAAAACTAAAAAGTTGTTCGAACAACAAAAATGCAATGAACTAGCTACATCTCCTTTAGGCAGTCGTAAATTTTGGTCTTTAGCTAAAGCCATTAGTAAAAACTTTGGAACATCTTCATCCCCCCCCCCCTCCTGACATCTATTGACGGATCGGTAGTTGCTGATTTTGTAGACAAAGCCAATGTTTTTGTGGATTTGTTTGCATCACACTCGTGTCTCAATGATTCTGGAAAAGATGTGCCCCTAGTCAACTCTTCTTCATACGCTATGAAACCAATTCATTTTCGGTACAAGCTGTTGGAATCGATCATCAGTAGGCGACTAGCCCAGACGGTATCCCAGCTATTGTCTTAAAGAAATGTTCCCCCGAACTAGTACCAGTCCTATCTAAGCTATATACGATCTCTATGTCTTCTGGGGAATTCCCTTCATCATGGAAGTTAGCAAATGTTCAACCTATTCCCAAAAAAGGCGATAAGACCGATCCCTTAAACTACCGACCAATTGCCATCACTTCCATTTTGTCCAACATCATGGAAAAAGCAACTGCTCACGTTCCTTGAAACTAACAAACTCCTTAGTGACCACCAACATGGGTTTGGGCAAAGTCGTTTAACAGGTGATCTTCTTTCATATGTGACCCAAGTTTGGAACAATACATTAGAGCAGTTCGGTGAAACAATTGTAGTCGCTTTAGATATCTCAAAGGCACTTGACCAAGTTTGGCATAAGTGTTTACTTGCCAAACTCACCTCGTTTGGGTTAAATGATACGTTCATCAACTGGGTTTCTAGTTTCCTTGATAAAAGACGAATACGTGTCATAGTTGATGACTTTTTGTCAAAAGAAGTTAGCATTAACCCAGGCGTACCACAGGGATCCGTTATAGCGCCTACACTTTTTCTGCTGTACATAAATGACCTTATTTCTTCAACAACTAACCCCATCCATTGCTTTGCTGACGATAGCACTCTTCACTGTACTTCATCTCAGTCTACTCTTAGTAATAATCCACCTTCTATGTCAAATCAAGAAATTAAAGCTGAAGTGACAAATTCAATCAACAAAAACATTCAACGTATTCTCGAATGGAGAAGCAATAATCTAGTTAAATTTAATGCTAATAAAACTCAGTGTTGCCTTGTGTCCGCCAAAAAAGATCGATCATTTCCTGTTGTAAGTATCAATGGCTCAGTTCTTAAGTTTTCAGGCTCTATTACTCTGTTGAGTATGACTGTATCTTCAAATCTCTCATGGGTTGACCATCTTCTGTCAGCTACCAAAACAGCTGCTCGTAAAATAGGCTTTTTGTACAGATCTAAGCAGTACTTTACCTCTCCACAACTCCTTCTGCTGTATAAAGCCCAAATTCGGCCTCATCTGGAATATAATTCTCACCTCCGGATTAGTGCTCCCCAATACGCTCTCGATATCGTTGATCGTATTCAAAAGAGAGCGATTAGGCTTATAAATGACCCGTCCTTAACTTCTCACATACAGTCCCTTGAGCATAGAAGGATGGTTTTAGTTCTTTCTTTGTATTATCGTTATTACAACGGCTATTGTGCTGCTGAATTATATTCTTTGATACCATCTCGGGCTATCTTTGCGAGAAACACTCGGTTCGCTCATTCACATCATCAGTATGCAGTACAAATCTCCACTTGTCGTACCAAACGGGCGCAATCCACATTTTTCTACACGGCTTCTAAACTCTGGACCTGCCCTAGTTCCTGCTTTCCTCTCACTTATGACGTGGAAAAATGTAAGGTAGCTGTTCATAGGCATCTATTGGCAATTCATTATCCCTCTATTCATCCTCCTAAGTGTTCCTGGGTGCTTTAGCACGATAGGCCAAATTTAGTCTGTTCAGGTCCACAATCATAAAAAAAAGAATTGGTAGAAAGAAATTGAAATGTTCGTAAAATTTTCTGATGTGTAACATTGTAACAACCATAAAAAAATGTATTGAGCATTAAATATTGAATATCTTTGGGTAAACGCCATAATGCATAACTGATCAAGTAAATCGGACAAACCAACAGATTTAGACGATAGAGGCCATGGGGATGTATATCATTTGAATTTATTATTAAACTACGTATTAAAGAATAATTAAGGTACACAGTTAAAGCAATGCGACCAAAAATTAAGTAATAAATGTGGAGCAATAGTTATTTGTATGCCAAGGACACAAAATGCAACTTTGACGGCCGAAAAGAAATTTGTCCGTCAAAGACATTTTGCGTCCATGGCTTACAGAAAATGTTGTGTGCAACCATTAAATAAATATGAACACACAATTAAATTCAAGTTATTCCTGTACACAATCAGTACTAAATTCTCAGTGTGCTACGATATGGGGCAGAATAACATTTACCTAGCAACATCGAATACGTGAAATAACAAAAAACATTAATTATCAAAATGCATTTAGCAATTAAGTATAAATCGTTGAATTCGGTACAAAAGATTGAGGTTATGTACTTACATTTATTTGTATACAAAGTTGCTGAAAAATCAGCATAAGGTGCCTGACATCTATCATATTGGTAGGAGTAATTGAGGAGACTGCGCGTCCGCTACCTATGGCGAAGGACAGGACTCTATTTTGCGTCCGTTGTCCATAAGAAATTACACTTTGTGGCCACTGCGTGGAGTGCAAAATAACATTTTGCAGGCGGTTGCACACGGAAATTATTTGTAGCGTTTCCTAAAAAGTCAAACTTGGAAAGCTTTTCGTTAAATTATCTAAGCTTTAGCTTGGTGTTGATTCAACCTATGGTAGAAACGAAGACTACAGGTTATCTTCCTATTAATTTGCCTATTTTACTTCAATTTAATTGCATAATTTTCTTATTATTTCTAATTTTGCTAAAGTTTATTATCGTTACGTATCATTTTGTAATGTGTTTACTTATTCAATTAGAGTCTATATATAAATTGGTTAAACTTGATTAAGCCTGATGATGACAATTCATTTGTCGAAAGTTGTAGGTATAAACTTACATTAACATTTTTATTAATAAATATTCTATGAGTTCATAGATTAAAATCAACAAACTAATAAGTACAATTCTTTTTAGTTTCATAAGTGGAATTTCGCTTTTGGGTATTCCCACTGAAATATATGTGTATGGAATACAATACCTATACATTTTAGGAGGAGTTGTCTTAATGGCAATTATTTTTCAAACAATTTATTTGCCAGTTTTTCATAATCTTAACCTTACCTCCAATTACGAGGTATACTTATAACTTGCATATAGGGGTATATATTATGTTTAATCATTTCTTTATAGTACTTGGAAAGAAGGTTTGATAAGAAGATTCGATTGCTGGGTTCAATCCTTTTTAGTATTAAATTAGTAGGTAATTATACACTAAAGAAGGTTTAAAGAAAAATAATTTTTTAGATGAGTTGGTTACCTATCGTAATATACGTTCCCGCACTTGCGTTTAACCAAGGTGAGTTTATGATATTAGCAATCTTATTTTCACCTTACGTGTTTTAGTAACTGGAGTAAACGTTCACTTAATAACTCCCATAGTTTGCGTAGTTTGCATATTCTACACAGCCATAGTAAGGAAATTTAATAACTGATACTGTTTATTTGTGAATCTGTTTAAGGGTGGATTAAAAGCTGTAGTTTGGACAGATGTGATACAAACAATAGTGATGTTTGGTGCCATGTTGTTAATATCAATTAGAGGAACTTGGGATATTGGGGGTTTATCCGTTGTTCTGGAAAGAAATTGGAACAGTGATCGTATCGAGGGACCGAAGTAGGTATATACATAATTAGAACGATTCTTAAGTTATTTGAATTTGAAAAGTTTTGATATAGATCCATTGTCAAGGCACACAGTTTGGGCCCTTGTTTTCGGTGGATCTGTGTATTGGTTACAGGCAGGTGCTGTAAATCAAAATATGGTACAGAGATATTTATCATTGCCTTCCTATAATGCCGCTCGAAGGTTAGTTTTTACTTGTTATATTTGCGTTAATTGATACTTTTAGGGCATTGTGGTTTTTTGTATTTGGAATTTTTGTGTTAATCCTAATGTGTTCATATTGCGGTATGCTTATCTTTGCTACTTATCATAAGTGTGACCCATTAACAACAACGGTTTGCTGTCAATATTTGTGAAATATCTAAATCTTTATTAATCATTTTAGTTAGCCAAAGAAAAAGATCAACTTTTACCATTGTTAGTTATGGATGTATTAGGAGATTTACCAGGTTTACCAGGTTTATTTGTAGCTGGAGTGTTTAGTGCAGCTTTAAGGTATTGTGCAATGTTGAAAAAATAATTTGTTATCTATTTTGTTTAGTTCATTATCAACTGGTCTCAACTCCATGGCTGCTGTAGTGTTAGAAGACTTTTATAAACCACTGTTTGTTCAAAAATTAAGTGATAAGCACACTTACATACTGATGAAAGCTTCAATAATCATTTTTGGAATGATTTGTGTTGCTCTTGTCTTTGTTGTGGAAAAATTAGGATCCGTTTTACAGGTAAATTACCATGTCTGATTAACAGTAGCGTTACATGAGGAATCTTTCAAAGCTAATAAACATATTTTGATGTATGTTCGACCGGGTCTTATTTTTGTATTGTTAGTACCAAAGAAGAATTCAAAATAAAATTAGGAAAAACAAGAACTAATTCATTACAGCGCATATACATTCTTGTATCTAGGAGCTAATGCTTCTTATATATACTTACAAATAACAATATAGCACAAAAAAGTATAATCATGAAATATAGGTTTCTAGAATTAGTGAAAATCACCATCAGGTAATAAATAACTGTAATACGGTCTTAATTATTTAAATAGATAGGAATCAAATTGGAATCATTTGTCGCTACCGATTTACTGCGAACAATTCTTCGAACCGACATTTGGTTTTATATATTTTGCAATGGTTAGAAATAGGCATAATAAAGGGGCTAGAGTTTATCGAGCTTAAATTCTATATATTATGCAAGTTTAAATAAAATTGAAGATTGATACAGGTCGTTATAAGAAAAAAATAGTATACGAGTATAAAAATATGGTTTTGATGCAACAAAACAGGCTTTGTGGGGTATGCACAAGGTTGTTATATTCATAAAAGCAATGAGCTATACCAGTAGCATGTTGGAAAGGTTAACACGATTCATATTAGTGTGTACGTTTAGTTTCGTTTAAGATATATAAGTAATTTCACATTTAAATCAATTTATTTAAGCAATAATAAGAAGTGGTAGTGTTTTAGAAACATAGCTAAGAAGATAAACAACAGTTGTGCAATGTGATATTTAATATATAATTACAATTTGTGTACAAAAACTTACAAAATATGTTAACAATATGGAAGTGTGAAAAGACAAAATTATGAACTATGGAGTACAAATAAATAGTGATTGTGTTAGAGACACATATAAGAACATATTAGATAAACATTTCAAGTGATATAGAAGTTTAAAACGCAAGTTAAAAGTAAATTATATAAAGTTAGGTTAAGTACTATAATTAAGAATTTTACAAATTTATAGATTTTATAGGATAAGATAAGTTCAGAATAAATTATAAAAGCAAATAATAGTAGGTTTCCCTCATTTTCACAAAGAAATTAACAGTAAATATGTAATCTAAACATAAAATTAGAAAAGTTGGGTTAACTACCTAAAATTAAGGTATGAAGGTAGAAATTTTGTTAAAACTAGGTAAAATGGGTTGAAATAGATGTATTCTTATACAGTTTTTTATGTAGAAGTTGAATAAGTAATTAGTTTAGTTGTAAAATATAAAATTTGTTAGATATTAGTAAAGTTAGGTATTAGTTTGTCAGAATGTAAATTCTTGAAGCAAAGTATGGCATGTGAGGTGTCTTTTTATGCAGAAAGTTGCCCTGATTACAAAAATGTATTTAAAAAGCAAATCCGAATTGATTTGAAAAAGTTATGTACTGTAGAAAAAGATTAAAAATTTAGAATCCATGAGAAAAGTATAATTTCTCGCTCTCTTGCTTTTGTAATTTTTTGTGACTAACAAGTCATAGTGCTAGTAGTGCTTTTGTTAACATGTAAGTTAAAATTTTCGTTAACATTATAAGATTTGAACCGCGATCAACGTAGAGTTAAGATTTCAGAAACAATTGTTTTAACCAATAACAAAATTTAAAACTAAGGTTACCGATTATAATTGTCGATAATATTGTATTTGTTTCATTTCGAAATCGTGTTTAAACATCGGGTGATGTGCATTTTTTTATGTCAATAAAATCCTTCAGTTATTTTGGATGTGATGTTTATTTTTTTGAAAGTGATGGAGGTTATAAAATAAATTTAACTTCATATTGGCATCTAAAATAAAAGTGCAAGTAAATATAAAATTTTATATAAGAATAAAATACAAGCTAAATTCGAAAAGTTATTAAATGTTTAAATCAATGTTTAAATATATAAATAAAATAAAGTGCTTGTCTGAAAGTAAATGAGCATATTACATAAGTGCATCGTATTTACCACGAGGAATATTTATCACAAGTTAGTGGATTTGTATGAAGTTATGGAAATTAATCAGCACCAATTTCAACAGCAAGGCAGTATCATCGATACATGGAAAGAAGTCCACTTCCAATATTAATATGGATCAAGCCTAATGTGACCATTCTTTGAAAAATTGCAACAACACATGTGAGTTAAATTTTTCTATCATAACCGAACTATTGCATTCATTATTATTTTGATGTCCTGTATTTGTTTTTGGTTGATTGTGTATAAATGTTTGCGCGACGACATGTATCAATATCTGAAAAGTCAATGAACAGGTGTAATTATAAAAATAATAATTTTACTTTGAAGAAAATCGAAATTGTACTCCTTTGGCGAAATTTGTTACAGGCTGGATTTATTTAAATTAGCAAGGACGCAACGCATGCGTAATTTGTGCTAATTCCAACGAAGTATGTGTCACATTGAAACTATTAATTACAAATTACAATTTAATTATTATATGTGAAATGGAATTTCTTTTGATTTCACGAAAAAGATTCGAAAGATTTAAAATTTTTATAATAATGATAAAGGTTAAAATAGTTATATTTTGATTTGTCAACGAAAAAAAATATAGAACTCGATCCCCAAAGATTGATTTAAACATTGAAATATTAATAATAAATATTTTCACGATATTTCCATCAATATATATATATATATATATATATATATATATATATATATATATATATATATATATATATATATATATATATATATATATATATATATATGTAAATACCTGAAATAAGGACTATAAATGTCAAATCAAACAATGATTAAAAACATATTTTTATTAATCTTTACAAATGTTTCGTTAACGTTTGTTAACTTCATTTGTCAAGATTAATAGAAAATATGTTTTACTCATTGTTTAATTTGACAAACCATTAAAATATTAATAATTATATAAAATCAAGTCTAACAATTATGAGTAATATATATATATATATATATATATATATATATATATATATATATATATATATATATATATATATTGTAGCCTCCCCCAGGTACCCTATTTTGAAAAGTGTAATTTGAACTTATTTGCAAGAATGCAAATTTAAGAACAAAACAATCCCTAAGTAGTTTATCTTGACTTTACTGACAATAATGTTACTATTACTCAAATTAATTGCTTGCCTTACATTGACCTTCCTGGCAATAATTAAAATATTAGAATTTATTTACACGTCTGATATTTAATTACTCGCAAACCTCAAACCGGATCAAAAGAATTGGCCGTCTAGTGGTAGGTACGTTGTGCTATTTGAATTAGATAGGCTGGATAAGGTTAAGTGTTGCATCATGTGGGGCTAGTAAACAATGAAACTACTCAAATTAAATTAACGAGCTTTGCGCAATGATGGTTCAACCCATTAATGTACTATTGTGGGAAAAACACCAATAAAACCCACTTTATTTATAAATAAGTAATTGCACAAGTACATCAAATAACAAAAAAACACACTTGAAAAATCTGGAACACTGGAACTGTGGCAGGATCTGTAACAAACAAAATACACCCACGTACCACACAAAATTGAAAAAACACTGAAAGTATTCCGATAGCTACGCTATCAGCGGTGGACTAGGATTAGTCCACCGCTGATGATGATAGCGTAGCTATCGAAATGCGTTCGGTGTTTTTTTAATTTTGTGTGGTACGTGGGCGTATTTTTTTTGTTAAAAAAAACAATGAAAGGGTTAAATATGTAACAAAACACCATTAAATCAGGTTAAAGTGCGTACAAAATTATAACATTAAGGAAAAAAATAAATAAAAAGCAGTTTACTAGAACTAGTCGACCGTTGATGATAATAGCGTAGCTATCGAAACGCGTTCGCTGTTTTTTTAATTTTGTGTGGTACGTGGGTGTATTTTGTTTGTTACAAGAAAAAACAATGAAAGGGTTAAATATGTAACAAAACACCATTAAATCAGGTTAAAGTGCGTACAAAATTATAACATTAACAAAAAAAAATAAAACGCAGTTCAGCTATACATAAAAACAATTAAAAAAAAACATGTAGTCACACCCACAATGGCGTCATAAATAAATCAGAATAAAAATTGTAATACCAAACATGTGGCCCTCTAAACCCAATCATGCCGGACTTTAAGTAAATAAGCAAATAAAACAATAAGGCAAACTATGGTACATATAAAATGCAATAACAGTGAAATTGCACAGGTGATAATAAGGTAAAGGCAAGGACAAAGAAAAAAATAGACAAGGAATTTCCCGTACACCATTGTTTAGTGGCTACTAAAGCACAAAATACATACGTAAAATTACAATAAATTACATATAAAGAGAAATCGGTTCGCAGGTAAACAATTCTACTCAAACAAACTGCCACGAAAAAAAACTCATTAAAAACAAAGCCTTACAAGGGTAAGTTGTAAATAGATCATAACATCATGACCGGTATATAAGATGCGTTAGAAAAATACAGCACCCCTTTCTCAGGTAACCCATTCATTTATACATCTATAAAAACAATAAAAATAAAATTCGAAGTGTTTAATGGTCATCTGGACCCGGGAGTATGTAAACACTCGGCAACTGCCTATTACAATTATAACCAAGGTATATCCTGTACCCGTTCGCCAGGCCCACCTCTACACAAACATACATATAAACAACATACAGCAATGCTAATTCACCCAAATACAAGAGTGAGGGAGCCCTGTACTGTCTTTTATTTTAGCAGATTTCAGCTTAACCCTCCCGCGTGCGAATAAGATACCTTTGCAAGGCAATGTTTGATTTTTAATACGTTACGTAGGCTTGTAAAATTATTTGCTGCGAGCTTTCATTTATATAAATATACCTACTTACACTTCAATATATTCCCTTTAGTTAAACACTTTACCACCAACACAAGGAATTAAGGTACTCGGTTTAAAACTCGGCGCCGCGGCGATTAATTATAGATTAATTGTTGGAAGAATTTACATTAAAACATACACTAAAATAAAAGAACGAATTAGCGTTTTAGTTTGTCAAATGTGCACGACAAAAATATTTATAGACGGAGCGGTTTTTAATGGGAGTTTCTAATTAAAACAAATCAAAGCGATCCGACTCAATCAAACCTTCAAACGCAACTGCCTTCCCCCCGTCTTTCAACAGTAATAAAAATACAAGAAACATTAATTTACGTTGGAACAGTTTCATATTAATTATTGAACGAAATCTTAATTTTAAAAATATGCATTTTTCCGTAACAAGCCCTGCATTTAGGTCTCAAGTTTCAACGTACCAAACAAAGATCCCTTTGAATTTGCGCTATGTTCCGCCGTAATGAATTATTAAACCAGTAACGTTTTTACATCAATTTTCAACAATTCCGTCACGCCAGTTTCGGCAGAACACCTGTTTTTCTACCCTAATGTATGTTTCCTTTTTCTGTTCAACCTTTACTCAAATATCAATTACATACGTTCCCACATTTCTTATATACAAATACACAAAATAAATTATGCCAAAACCATTAGCAACTTACGACGTATTACAAAGATATTAAAAATCCACCAATTATCTTTTCTATCGCGGTCACAATAGCGATTTAACAAACGTTTGTTACAGTAATAAAGTTTTCGCGGTCCGCTACCTACAATATATAGAGCCGACCCACAGACGTTGTCCTGTAATTGAGATTCAAATATTTGGCCACCAATGCCTCTTATTGGGAAGATCAATATCCATAAACCCAATGCTGACCAAGAGCAACCTAGAATCTACGTTCTAAATATGAGGTCGATCGGCCAAACGGTGTGGCCAGTTAGTGGTTACTAACAGACGCACGTTCATCTATATATATATATATATATATATATATATATATATATATATATATATATATATAGGGTGAATACTATAAGTGGAATAAATTCTGTAACTCAAAGAGGAAGTCCGGGAGAGAAATCATGATAAGCATTCTTTCTAATTGTTTCCAGCCCTCAATCTGCGGGTTACAGTTTCTTCATATATACACCCCCGGGGGTGAAGCCACCTCTAACTTTTTTTTTTCAAATGTAAGGGTAGGTCAAGTGATACTCCGTGTGAAATCATTTATTAAGAGGAATACAGCGCAGTATTTATTTTCTAAAAATTTTAGATATTATTTTGTTGAACAAAAAAACCAAATCAAAAATAATAAACAAAGAAACGCACTCTCTTAAGAAAGGAAGTCTCATTTAATAACTTCTTAAACTAAACTTCGATTTAACCACTTCTCTGCAAAAAAATCTTTTCTATGGGGTACACTCATAACTTTAAAAATGTTCAAAATGGTGTCCATTTGTTTCTTGACAAAGACCCAATCGGTGATAAAAATTTCTCACGTTTTGAAACATATCTTGTAGAATACTTCTGATTCCTGCAGTAATTCTGTCCCGCAGATCCTGAAGGTCGGTCGGTAATGTAGCATAAACCTTACTCTTCAAATATCTCCATAAAGAAAAAGGAAAGGGGATTAAGATCCGGGGATCGTAGTGGCCATTCAAGTGCACCTCTTCGACCAATCCATCTATTTGGAAAAATTTGATTTAAATAATTCCGTACTGGCACTGCATAATGCGGTGGAGCGCCATCTTGCTGAAACCAAATTCTCTCATCCAAGTCATTTGGATTGTTATTTGGAAGTAGACCCCTTAAATTTGGGAGCAGGTCATCCGTGTGCATAGAAAGGTATAACTGCCCACCAAGATTACCATTCAGAAGAAATGGCCCTACCACTCGATCTCCAATAATCCCAGCCCATGCGTTTAATTTTTGTAGATGTTACGTGTGAGTTTCCCGCATCGAATGGGGTTGTGGTCAGACCTTTAACGACAATTGTGATTCACCATGCAAAGAGAAAGTACATTCATCCAAAAAGAGAATCCATTCCAACTGTTTGTGACCATGGTCAACGAAGTCCATCGTTCGTCGGTCTAGATCTTCATCAGTCAATTATTGTAGCATGTGCAACCTGTAAGGCTGTATCTTTGCAGTTTTTAAAACCTTTAAAACAGTTCTATGACTGACCTCGTTATCGTGCGCTAATTGCCGTGCCGAAATGATGGGGTTTTCTTGAATAGCCAACAAAACGTTCAGCTTTGTATTTTCGTCAACTGCTTCTCTTCTTTGTCTTGGCAGATTCGTGACATGACACAATTCTCTATAGCACCTTTCTATTTTCCTAATGGTGCCTTGAGAAAGCCGCGGTAAATCGGGATGATTTGCTTGAAATAATTCAGCTACCTCAGCTTGAGTGCGACTTCGGTCACCATATCCGATCATCATTAATATCTCAATGCGAAGGGCTTCCGTTAAATAAGCCATGCTAAATAATTTACTACGATGTGAAGATGTGAAAACTACACTAGAGGAATTATTTACTTAAATAAACGAGCAACGAAAAATACAAGGAACAGACAATATTGTAATTTACTAATGTGGACGCTAACAAATCAAGCAGGTAACTAAAATCGAGACTAAAACACAGAAGATTAAAAGCGTTTTTCATCAACGATAAGACCTGGCTTGCTGACATAGTAAATGCACGTTATCAATACGGCACATTTTTATCTACCGACCGTTCAAGCATTGTCGAAATTAAAAAGCATTTAGTGAGTGTAAGAAACACACAAGATTAAGATTTTTTCCTTCAACGATAAGATCAGGCTTGTCACTACGGTACATTTTTACCTACCGACATTTCAATCATTTTCGTAATTAAATACCATTGAGCCAGAGAAAGTTGTTCATTTAGGTTTTTTCACTTTATTTTTCAAATGCTCGAGAAAATACATACAGCGTTGTATTCCTCTTAATACAAACTTTCACACGGTGTACCACTTGACCTACCCTTACATTTGAAAAAAAAAGTTAGGGGTGGCTTCACCTCCGAGATGGATATATGGAGAAACTGTAACCCTCAGATTGAGGGCTGAAAACAATCAAAGAATTCCTGTCATGATTTTCCTCCCGGACTTCACCCCTTTGAGTTACAGAATTTATTCTACTTAGAGTATCCACCCTGTATATATCTACATACAAACATACAGAGTGCCCGTCTAAAGTCTCCCCCACCCAACCTATCATGTGAACCATAAAACTGGAATTAATAACGTGGGGACGCGTCAAGGAAAAAGTGTATGCTGAACTATCAACTACTGCGAAAGATACGAAAAATAGAATCCGGAACGTTTTTGCAGCTATCAACCCAGTAATGTTAAAAAGGGTTAAATTCTTTCCGTGGTAGAATTATAATGTGTTTAGAACAAGGTTGTAAACATTTTGAACATTTATTAAAATAATTCTTATTTTTATTTTAGCCCGTAACTTTGTTTTTTAGGTTTATGTGTTTTTCTACTTAACAAGTAATGTTTTATAATGTGGGTCGTTTTTTGTTTATTTTCCACGGGTTACTAAAAATGGAAAAATACAGAAAATTAATAAGAAATTGTGAAATTAACAGAAATCTACGGAAGATAGATACCAACAAATTTATATCGTTAGAAAGGTAAAAAAATTCCTCATTTAATGCAAAAATGAAAAAATGGCCGATCCATTTGAAAAAATTATAAATCGACAAAGTATCTTCTCCTAACACAAGAAGACTTCGGATTTGACCATCCGGTCTACGCTAGTACATTTCATGTCTAGTAACATCGCAGAGTCATGGCCTTTAAGTTTTGTGATCACAGCGATATTTAATTTTTTCTACTTTTGGAAAAGTAACGAATTGCGCCTAAACGATTCTTTTTAAGTACCATGTGTGATACATAAATTTGCACTAAATTGACCAAGGAACCCAAATATGCAATAATATACAGGGGGTTCCATTAAAGAAAGGCAACTTTGATATAATTGGCCCTGTATAAACTTTGCGATTCAAGTGAAAACATTTTAGGTTTGTAGCCTTAAAGATACCCCACCACATCCCATCAGCATACTTTAGAAATATTCCTTAATAAACCCACAATCTTCCACTCACGCGCTATTGATCCACCCATATGTATATATATATATATATATATATATATATATATATATATATATATATATATATATATATATATATAATGTATATATACCGGTGTCAATTTGCAAACTTGACGAAACTATAACATATATGTAAAATTTCTCAAAACCGTTTCTAGAACATGTAACCACTATGGGCCGCAAGGCAATCTTCTACAGCCCACCCCTTAGGTTCCCGGCATCTCACCACAATTTTTAAATTGCACTACCCCATGTGTGACATATCGTTCGAAAGCCCTTTAAAAATGCTATTCATCAGTACTAAACAAAATGTTATTAAGCGATTATTTTGTTGAAAAAAGCAAAAAAAAAAACTTTCAGTAACTTTAATTGTATGTTTTCATATTTATCGCTACTTATATTAAATAAAACCACTCCTTCAAAAAGATCGTAAAAAATTACGATCTGTAATTTAAAAAAAAACAAAATATTGTTTATTTAGCAGAGCTTTCAGATAACTTGTTTTTGGGCATTTGCTTGTAGAATTCTCAATAGTACATTTTTTTTGCAAATGCTTGATATCAAGTAGGTGCCTTTTTATTGAAACTTGACATTTGTCATTACTTTTATTGTGATTCTGTAATACTCTAATCTTTTTATTAATTTTTCAAATATGATTTACACAACCGTCGAACGTGTTGAAATTATTTTTATTTATCCAGCAAAAAACGTGTCATCTGTATGTTTTAGACCTAGTTTTAAAATTAGAACAAACCGGATCGGTTATCAATAAAAAAAGAAATCGACCTGGACTCCTACATAAAACTGCTCAAATTGAAGTTCTTAGTCAAACTACAATGGATCCCACTTGCTCACTTCGTCGGATATCTGCATTAACGGGGTTTTGCCATGAATCTGTACACCAAGTGTTGAAAATGCTCAAATTTCATCCCTATAAGTTTCATATTACTCAAGAACTTGGCCATGATGATCCAGATAGTCGAATTGAGTTTTGCAAAATTTTGACCAATAAGATTATAGATGAGCCCGAATTAGTGAAAAATATTTGTTTTAGTGATGAATGTACCTTTTACCTTAACGGCCATGACAGCAATGTCGTTATTGGAGTGATGACAATCCTCATCTTATTAGGGAAGACAATGCGCAGTATCCTGAAAAAAAATGTCCGGGCAGGTATTATTGGACCGTTATTTATTAATCAAAATTTAAATGATGAACTCTATTATCAAATGTTAGATGAAACAATACAGCCCCTTATAATTCACGAATTGGAAAATCAAAGATATGAAGTTATGAACTAGTCTTGAATGACAATTTGTTACATTTTCAACAGACGGGGCCCCTTCACATTATACACTACGTGTTAGAAACTGCTTAGAGCACAATTATGCAGATCAGTGGATTGGTGGAAGCGGACCAGTGCAATGGCCACCCCGGTCTCCAGATTTGACTACATTAGATTTCTTCTTTTTGATTACTTAAAATCTGTGGTTTATAAAACTCAGATCGGCAACGAATAATTGAAGAGTACCGAGCTATTATGCGACAAACCATTGAAAATATACGACATGAATTCAAGAATAAGACTCTATTATTGCCATGAGAATAATGGAAGCCATTTTGAGCATCTAATCTAGATTAGATTCTGTGATATTTAACATGAATGTAATGTGTAATCTGTGGATTATTGTTGAGTTCTTCTGTTCATTTTGACTACCTACTTGTAAAGATAAGCTGTTTTTGGAAAATAGTACCTAATTTGACATTTAAAACAATAGATTAGAATAAATTAATTTAAATAATATTTTTCGTATTATCTAAAAAATGATGGATTAATTTACAATTTGTTTGATACTGATGCATCGCATTTTTAAAGAGCTTTTCAAGCATGGGCTACACATGGTGTTATGCAATTTAAAGAATAGAGGTGGGTTGGCTGGAGCCTAAAGGATGAGTTGCATGATATTTCTGTATAAGTCATATTCGTTCGCCTCAATGTTCTAGAAACGTTTCAACGGTCTCACAAGTGTTTAAATTGACACTATATATATATATATATATATATATATATATATATATATATATATATATATATATATATATATATATATACAGAGTCCGTTAGAAAAATGTATACACACTTTAAGGAACGAAAAGTATTACTTACGTGTTTATTTTACATTTAAATACAGATCACACATGTTGTACTGCCTTCAATTCAGCACAAGGTTACTTTAAATGTTCAAAATGTTGGCCGTTGGCATATAGACATATAACGGTACGACGAGCGGTCGCCGCAACTACTTCAGTCAATGTTTCAATAAAGATTGCAGCACATGCCGCTGTAATCTCCTGGCGAAGTTCCTACAGCTTGCGTGGTTGGAAGCCATTTTCGTTTTAGCGGCCATTGTCGGTAGACTTGATCATTCACAGTTCCCCACAAATAAAAGTCTATAGGAATTATATCTGGTGATCGTGGAGGATACTCAATGTGCCCCTTCGTCCAATCCGGTACCCTTAAAAATTATCATCAGGGAAAGCTCGTAGGGCTAGATGGTAAAATGGTGGCGCCCCGTCCAGTTGGTAGAAGACCTCTTCATCGGATCCATAAAGTGCACGTACACCTGGTAAAATTTCTCCAGTGACAGTACCATCAAAGAAAAGGGGTCCTACTAATCCCCTAGATGATAGTCCACACCACACATGAACCCCAGGTAGATTGACCGCCTTATCGACATGAACATACGGATTTCTCGGTGCCCAGTAGACGCAGTTATGCCGATTCACTGTTCCATTAAACTTAAAAACGGCCTCATCATTCCACGCTACCTTCGTCACAAATTGTTGATCTTCAGTTACCATTTGTTGATACCATTCGCAAAATTGCATTCCACGATTAGGATCATTATCATTAATCGCGTGTAGTAATCGTGAAATGTAAACTTTCCCCGTAGCAGCTTTCAGAATTCGTCGTACACTTGCATTGCTAATCCCCACTTCACGTGCACATTGCGTAGCAGACTTCTGTGGAGAAACAACAAACTTTTCCAGCACGAAAGCCTACGATTCATGAGCTGTACGCCGTCTTCCCGATCCCCCCTTCACTGACGCTGCACTTCACCGACATTATCAAACCTGATAAACTACTTCAGAATTCATTTTCGCTGCTCGAATGTCAATCGTCATTTTCTTGCATTTTGTTTTACTATCGTACTCTTTACGTTGTTGCATCTACAGCCATATGAGTAACGACATCTTTTAACGAAACATCATACTACACATTGTTGCCGTAAACCGATCCATGTTCGACAAAAATTCACAGATATAACCTGTTAAAGAGTGTATAAATTTTTCTGACGGACTCTCTCTCTCTCTCTCTCTCTCTCTCTCTCTCTCTATATATATATATATCTATATATATATATATATATATATATATATATATATATATATATATATAAATAAATAAATAAATAAATTGATTTGTGTCGCTTTGTTTGCCAAAAACTTCGAAATGCAGGGGTCTGTTCAAAAATTCGTACCTTCCAAATCCTTGTAGATAAGTCAAAGTAATCGCCGTTTAATTCCTAAATGTTTGCCACATCTTTTAAGTGTTTACTCAACAACCCGCTCAGTTGCATGTGCTACTGCGATTTTTTATGCATGACGAATAATATCAAAAACTCATTGTTTTAGTGGCACCCCCTATTTATTATTGTACTGGTCAAAAGATTTTTTGACAAGCTTTCCATCACTACACGGTTTGTATAGTCCAATGTAAAAATCCAGGTTACCATCCTAAAATTTCGAGAAAACTTTTCTGCTTAAAACAATAAAAATCGACTGTCAATGTTACAATCTGTCAATTTTTGTTATAAAGATGAATTTTACTCATCAAGAACTAATTGATATGGTATACAGGCTTGGTGATCGGATCGTAATATTTTATTGGCTCAAAGAATCTACATCAAAAATACCCAAATACAAGAATGCCGATAAGTGCTGCATTTGAAAAACTGAAGCATAGGTTTGAATTTACAGGGAGCGTTACGTATAAGAAAAAAGAAGTATTAACATGAAAATAGACGAAGTTGGAAGTTATTTTAATGTTACAAGAAAATCGAACATTGAGGCAGAAACTGACATATCGCGAAGTAGTATTAATCGAATCATGTTAAAATACAAGTATCATCCCTACCACCTTGCGCTACATCAAGAACTTTTTGGCGATGGTTTGATTATTAATAACGGCTGGAACTTTATGCATACAATCTTATTTAGTGATGAAGCAACATTTAAGAGTAATGGGTCTATTAATCGACACCACATGCATTAATATGTAACTGCAAACCCTCATTGGATGCACACAATTGATCATCAAAGCAGATGGTCATTGAAAGTCTGGGGCGGTCCGTTCTTTTTTGAATGGGATGATATATCGAGAATTTCTCGAAAATTATCTCCCACTTTTGGTGGAAAATGTGGATTTGCATACGCGAAGGATCATAAGGCTGTAGCAGGATGGACCCCCTGTACATAACCATTGCGTAGTTTGACAATTTTTAAATGAAACCTTTCCAAATCGTTGGATAGGCAGAGGAGGAGCAATCAGTTGGCGGAGGACATGAAACAAAGAATACGCGATACATTCCGTTTAATAAGTGCAGCTATGCTAACTCGTGTTGACTATCGTTTCGAAGGCTGCATGTTTGTAGTGAAGAAAATGGTATATGTTTAAGCATCTGTTAAAAAGATAAGTGTAAAATAGCTTTAATTTTTTTGTTTTTGTTATTCGTTAATGTTTTTAAATTGTTCTACTTAATTAGCTTAGTACTGCTTTGCGATGTTAGTTTTTGCCTTAATTTCTCTGTAACTGATTGTGCGTTTTCTTAAACATTAAAAGTAATTTCAATTCTACACTTTTGTTTATTTACTGTGCTGTACGTAAGGCCCACTCTATTTTTATGGTTTTTAATAATTAATCAAAACGGTGTGAATAGATTTTTTCCTTCAGTCATTAAGAATCCCATATTATTTTTGGGGTTGTCTAGGAAGCTGTAACAAAAATTTCTCATGTTTTTAATTATTTATTTAATTTGGATTGAATTTTACATTTTTTTTTTATTAACCTTAATGTTATACATTTAAATATACATTGAAGCACTTTTGATTGCCTACACTTTTATACAAAACATTTACAATAGTTTTTTAATAATTTATAGTCTCTTGCGTTTTAACATACATTTTCTTTGGTTCATCTCGTAGATAACATTTTGACTCATCGAACCCTTTTTTTTTCGCCATATTTAATAGAACTATGACGTCATCGCAACTTTTTTTAAATAGCAACCATATGTTTTTCATCACATTTGGTTAGGTGGTGAAATTGTAAAAATGACGATGTGTAAAAGTATTGCACTGCAGTTGATAATTTCCAGAAAAAAGTGGTATCAACATTCAAAGATTCAAGTCTCAAAATTGCGCTATTCTTGCAACAGAATTACTATTATTACAACAAAACACATAGATAAACATTAAAAACTGAACATTTAATTCGACAAAAGTAACAAAACAACATTTCTTTCCCTCATAGGTAAGATATTTACATTCTCTTAATTTTTGGTAATTCTAAAATTTCCTTTAACGGCCCTGATACTGTAATTGAACCAACCGCTGGTCCCCAAGGCTGGTAGTCAAAAGTATTGTTTATTACATGATTTAAGCTCGCCTACGAACTTAGAAATAAACGGGTCGGTTAAGTTGCCCCCCCCCCCAATAAAGATTACGATATGATATTACTATGTAATAATGCGCTCGATATGCGCTCAAATGCGCCACTGAAAATAACTTTTGCGCCGTTATAGTTTTTTAGATATTTTGAAAAACATTTGGGGGGGTGCAAGTTCACTCATCCCCCCCCATTAAGCATTTCACTATGTATTTTGATGCCAACTTATCCCTGTAGTTATGCGCTAAAATGCGCCACTTGATTAAAATTTTGCGCCACTCCCGTATGGCCATAACGAAACATAGAAGTTGGGTGGGGCTAAATTGATGTTTTTAAAAAATTGCACTTTCTTAAAAATTCTTAATGCTATACGTGCTCTTTAATTATGCGCTCAAATGCGACACATGAAGTAAGTTTTGCGCCGTTACAGTTTTGAGATATTTTGAAAGTTCAAGTTCACTCAGCCCCAACTCCCCATTAAGCATTTCACTATGTATGACACATGACGATAATTCTTTGAGGTATTGAAGGTCGTGCTGGAGATCCGGGTTCAGGAATTTCTTCTCGATCTTTGTCTTTCTTTCCCCCGCTTGGAGGAGTTTCCATATTTTCATTGAGTGTACGTCCTTCTTGAATTTGTTAGAAATTTCGTCGCAGTGTGTCGCATTCCCCATGTGGGGTTCGTTTAAATTTAAAATGTACAATAACGTTAGTATCATAATTTCACCTCTTTTCCCCTCAGCCATCATTTACTTCATGTATTGTTAATTATCATTGCTTGAAAATGAAACTAGCGTTAGTTTCGAAACGTGTCGCTTAAAGCATAAAATATTATTGCTTAAACATTACTCAAATTTTACCTCTGCTACTATCGTTGGTTGTAGTTTAAATACTTATAAAAACATAATCGTGACTTTTCGCTACGACAATGATACGGGGGTGGACTTTTATTGGATAGTTACTACCCCATTACACACCTCACCACGAAGTTACAGCGTATCTAGTATTTTTTCCTATCTTTGCCAATATCTCGGATCATTTGACTCGGCTATATAGTTAGTATGTACTTTAACCTGATAGAGTATCTGAAAGTGGAGTTGATGGAGATGTTGATACATTGATATCCGCGAAAATAATCGATATCCCAAAAATTTTTGAAGTAAAATAAAATCCAGTAGTGGTATCGGAACTTTTTAAGATATCAGTGATAGCCTCATTTACTTTAGGAAAAAAATGATTTATTAACATTTATTTTATCAAAATACAACTCAAGACGTATAAAGGAACATTACAATTCTTACTTCCTTTGTCGGTAAAATATTTTCTTTTTTGTTTCTTAAGTCATTGTATTCTTCCCACATATTATTATGTCGTTTGCAATATGCAACAAAATGACCTAAACCCAAACCTTCCATATGTCCAGTGTATCCAATTACTGCTCTTAATAAGTATGTGGCAGTACCAAATGTAAAGTGGTGTTGAACGTCATTTAATTTATATAACCTTTCCATTTGCATGGTATCAAGGGACACAGGCTGTATAAATAAATGAGGGCCGCATATTTAGTTCTAGTTTCATTTTCAAGCAATGATAATTAACAATACATGAAGTAAATGATGGCTGAGGGGAAAAGAGGAGAAATTATGATACTAACGTTATTATACATTTTAAATTTAAACGAACCCCACATGGGGAATGCGACACACTGCGACGAAATTTCTAACAAATTCAAAAAGGACGTACACTCAATCAAAATATGGAAACTCCTCCAAGCGGGGGAAAGATAGACAAAGATCGAGAAGAAATTCCTGAACCCGGATCTCCAGCACGACCTTCAATACCTCAAAGAATTATCGTTATGTGCCATACAT
Organism: Vesta saturnalis; assembly: GCA_036346205.1. Lineage (NCBI taxonomy): Eukaryota > Metazoa > Arthropoda > Insecta > Coleoptera > Lampyridae > Vesta > Vesta saturnalis. The sequence continues at coordinate 743,320 of JARFJB010001761.1, forward strand.
AGTGAAATGCTTAATGGGGGAGTTGGGGGCTGAGTGAACTTGAACTTTTCAAAATATCTCAAAAACTGTAACGGCGCAAAACTTACTTCATGTGGCGCATTTGAGCGCATAATTAAAGAGCACGTATAGCATTAAGAATTTTAAGAAAGTGCAATTTTAAAACATCAATTTAGCCCCACCCAACTTCTATGTTTCGTTATGGCCATACGGGAGTGGCGCAAAATTTTAATCAAGTGGCGCATTTTAGCGCATAACTACAGGGATAAGTTGGCATCAAAATACATAGTGAAATGCTTAATGGGGGATGAGTGAACTTGCACCCCCCAAATGTTTTTCAAAATATCTAAAAAACTATAACGGCGCAAAAGTTATTTTCAGTGGCGCATTTGAGCGCATATCGAGCGCATTATTACATAGTAATATCATATCGTAATCTTTATTGGGGGGGGCCAACTTAACCGACCCGAGATAAACATAGTTAGAGTATCACTTCGCAACACTAATATAATCGACACTTTAGTTAAAGATCAAGACTACATTTTATCTATCAAAAACATTTACCCCAGTTAACACAAAATCGACAGAAAATGTAGCTTTTAAAACTAATCCCAATGTTTTTAAATGTTTATTTAATGCCAAAGATTCAAATAACAACATTTTGGAGTCGAGTATTTATGAATTGAATGGCATATCCTGTAATTCTAAAAATACTTCGGAGCTTTGATATTAGACACAAAGAACACATTAGATGTTAAAAATATAAACACACAGATGAATCAAATTATGTTAAACATTCAATAGTAAATAATTCTCTTATGACTTCACAAGACAATGTTACATTTTTGTAATAAAAAAGACAAATTAGATGTTTTCGAAGCATTCGAAGTTTATAAACATGCACGAACAGGTTGATCTTATAGACTCACCGTTAACATACATTTTAAATATATAATTATAATTTACATTTGATAATGATACATGTTTGAAAGACACGCATTAAGAAATACATATTTATCTAAAACAATTTGAAATTATATTTGAAACGTTAGTGCCATGAATACTATTAAACTTTTTTTAATTATTATTTTTTAATTGTATCCGATATATTTTTTTTATATCTTCGCATTACAATTATATATACTTATGGCGTCTTTTACTTCACTAAATTTTAAAATTTGTTGTAACCTGATTATACATGTTACATGCTCATCGATAAGGTTAGCAAACATACAAATTATGCATTGCCATCTACAGGGTGGCCAACTAAGAATGCGAGGTACTGTATCTGGGAAACTATCCATCGTAGAGGCTTGCGCAAAAAAAGTTATTACTAAAACGGCCTATACAAAAACCTGGAAAATATTTTCAAGTTTCTGAAATGGCCGCTAGGGGGCGTAACTGCAATCTTGAATCTAAAAAGTGATGTTTCTTTGAATTCTACTATATTAACCTAATAAAAAAATAACTGATCTTTAAAGTCGAGGATAATTTGAACTTTTTTTGTTTGGCACTTTTTGACGTATGTCTAAAAATAAAGTGGTGGGGGGTATTCAAAGGTTTCCTTAAATAACCCCCTGTATCTTCGAAACGGCTAAGCCGATTTTAACAAACTTGGGCGCGTTGAAAGGAGCTTTTCTTGGGCTACAAACGTTAAAATAATTGAAGTTTTGTTAGTTTCACATGTCGTCGCTATAGGGCTTTGTTCGACATTCCGACAGAAACGGTTAATTTTCGCAAAAAAATTAAATGCATTGGTATGACTTTTTTTCATGAACAAGTAGCTAAATGATGCCTAAACAAGCTCGGGAAAACCGCATCTCGATATCTTGTTCCTAACCTAAAATATCGGCCAAAGAAAACTTTATACGAAAATCCCTTAAATTTTTTTTAACTATATTTTTCTGGAATTGTATCTATTATGTAAGTTGTGGCCCTAAAAAGGACCGATTTAAAGGAGGAAGGTTTTTAATGCCCCCGTAAATGCTCGAAATGCTGACCATCACTCTGTGCATTGCTGAGGCCTGTTATGGGTAGACAAAACTGCAGCTTCAATTTCGGCTCTGAATAGGTTACCTAGAAATTGAGATTTTAAATGTTTGTAAATTTATTCACCAGAATAAAATCACCCTTTTTGAAATTACTACGGGCAAGTAAGTAATGCTAAAAGTTATACGAAAGGCCTATTTTTTGTTTGTTTAAATGCATATTCGCTATGGATATATACGAAAAATACAATTAATAGAAGCAGGCAATGGAACCAGATACCTAAACAAAACATACATAATCCTCAAATTGTCAATAGTTGTCAATACTTTCGCGTCACTTTGAGCAATTTTTGTACTTTCAAAATGCGTTTTACGAATAATGAAGTTGTTGATATGCTTGCGGTTTATTTTGAATGTCTTCAGAATACCGCAGTAGCTAAAAGAGTTTACGCGGTTCGATATCCAAATTGGCGTCCTTGCGATGTAAGAGTTTTTCCACGATTAGTGGCGAGCTTACGAGCCAATGGTAGTTTTCGGCCTACGTTTCAACGGCAAAGAATTGGAAGAACACAAGAAAATATTAACCGTGTACTGGGCTATATTGAAGGAAATCTTCATGTTAGCACAAGAGCATTATTCACTGAGTTGGGCATATCACGGACAACGGTTCAAAATATTTTGAAGGACCATAGGTAAGTTCTAATGGCCATCAAAATATATAGGTACTCGTTTAAACTTTTTTTAATTACTTTAAGAATGCATCCATATCATGTCGTTTTGGATCAGGCCTTGAAAGATGAAGATTTTGATCGAAGGTTAGACTATTGCCATTGGATGTTAGGCATGATACGCGAAAATAGAGAATTTTTATTTCTAATTCTTAGGACCGATGAAGCCACCTTCAGTAGTGACGGGAAAGTTAATCTGCACAATATTCAATATTGGTCTGCAGAAAATCCCCATTGGTTGCGTGAAGTTCAGCGCCATGGACGTTGGAGTTTAAATATATGGTGTGGCATACTGGGAGGCAGAATTATTGGGCCATATTTTTTCGAGCAACTCCTAAATGGCAATGTATTTCTTGACTTTTTGGCCAATCAATTACCGTTGTTGTTGGAAGACGTGTCTCTGGAAACAAGGCAACAATTGTTTTTGCAGTTGGATGGTTGTCCAGCATATTTTGCTATTAATGTGCGAAAGCATATTAATGCAGTATTTAAACAGCGGTGGATTGGAAGAGGAAGTCTGTTTCCATGGCCTCCGCGATCGCCAGACTTATCTTGCCTTGATTTTTATTTATGGGGGCGCTTAAAGGACATCGTGTTTCGGACTCCACCTACTACTAGAGAAGATATGAAAAACCGGTTTCGTAACGCAATACGTAACATACCGAGAGCGGAAATTCAGCAACGCATAGAGCGTGATGGTCAGCATTTGGAACATTTACGGGGGCATTAAAAATCTTCCTTCTTTAAATCGGTCCTTTTTAGGGCCACAACTTACATAATAGAAACAATTCCAGAAAAATATAGTTAAAAAAAATAAAAATTTAAGGGATTTTCGTATAAAGTTTTCTTTAGCCGATATTTTAGGTTAGGAACAAGATATCGAGATGCGGTTTTCGCGAGCTTGTTTAGGCATCGTTTAGCTACTTGTTCATGAAGAAAAGTCATACCAATGCATTTAATTTTTTTGCAAAAATTCACCGTTTCTGTCGGAATGTCGAACAAAGCCCTCTAGCGACGACATGTGAAACTAACGAAACTTCAAATATTATAACATTTGTAGCCCATGCATAGCTCATTTCAACGCGCCCAAGTTTGTTAAAATCGACTTAGCCGTTTCGAAGATACGGGGGTTATTTAAGGAAACCTTTGAATACCCCCCCCCACCACTTTATTTTTATAGATACGTCAAAGAGTGTCAAACAAAAAAATTCAGATTATCCTCGACTTGAAAGATCAGTTATTTTTTTATTAGGTTAATATAGCAGAATTCACAGAAACATCACTTTTTGAGATTCAGGATTGCAGTTACGCCCCCTATCGGCCCTTTCAGAAACATGAAAATATTTTACAGGTTTTTGTATTGGCCGTTTTAGTCATAACTTTTTTATCCGCAAGCCTCTACGATGTATAGTTTCCCAGATACAGTACCTCGCATTCTTAGTTGGCCACCCCGTACACAGTAAAAACTCTCTAATTCCAAAAATTCAGGTTTTGGCACTAAATAACTGCAACGGTCTTATAAACATAAACAAAGAATTACAATTTAACACGTTTCTGTGCATTTAAAAAATAACAGGATTTTCGTTCGTAGCACCAGAAAAGCCCTTAAATGTCTGCAACCATGTATAATAATAAAAACGGTGCACCAATAGGACCGTAACTGTTTCGTTACTTTTAAATTCGAATATACATATTTCAGTACCTATACTGTGTGAGACAATAATACTATTTATTTTTAGTTAACCATGAGTATTGGAGCAATTGCAGCAGGTCCTTCATTAGCATTATTTGGAATGGGGGCCCTTTTACCTTGGATATCTCCTAAGGTAAGCAAGATCTACATCAAAGAAAAAAATATAAATAAAAATACATAGGGTGCTATGGTTGGAGGAATTTCTGGCTTAGTATTTATGTCATGGTTATGTATAACAGCTCAAACAGCAATTGCTTCTGGTGATTTACATTTTCCAGAAAAAGAAGTAAACACTGACGGTTGCCATTATCACTTTACACCCAAAGCATCAAAACCTATTCGTTTCATGTTAGAACCTAGTTCAAACGCTACGGATGTTTTGCACACCGAGTAAAATGTGGTGCATTGATTTACATATAACCTAATTGGTTTATTGCAGTGAAACTTTTATGTTGTACAGACTCTCATATTTATGGTATACTTTAGTTGGAGCTCTTTTTTCAATGGTTATAGGGTTAATTACCAGTTTTGCTACCAAAGCAGTAGATCCGAGAGACGTTGATACGGCTTTGCTGGCACCATTTGTTCGAAAGTTAATTCCATCACGTCACTATCCAAACCAACCAACATCCGACGAAATTATTTATGCATTTGAAATTGTAAGTGAAATCCATTTCTGTTATATCTTATTATTTATATATTTTTTAGAAAGCAATAGATAAACTACAAAAAGTGGACGTCAATAAAGTGCACGATTCAACATATTCATGACAGCTATAGCATAACATTGATCTATAAATTCAAACGGTAGATAAAGCTCTGTACCTTTGTAGTTAACATACAAGTTCAGAATCTAAATATAAATGGCAACAAGTTGATGTTTTCTACTCCATCGCATTTAACCCATCCAATTATTAAAGTAATTTTTTCTATTCTACGTTCTTAAACCCTAGTAGATATTATAACGGGGAAAAGTAATGGAGAAAGGCCACTTACCTATACTATACTTGGGCGTGGTCGTACGTGTAGGTGTGGGGGTATACATAGGTGTGGGCGTGCGGGAGGGTATGAACGTGAGCGTGGGTGTCAGTATGGGTCTGATTAGGCTCGGACAATGCTGTCCCTTATTGGGTGTGTGTGTGTGTGTGTGTGTGTGTGTGTGTGTGTGTGTGTGTGTGTGTGTGTGTGTGTGGTGTGTGTGTGTGTGTGTGTGTGTGTGTGTGTGTGTGTGTGTGTATCTGTGGGTGTGTGTGTATCTGTGGGTGCGTGTTCGTGTGCGTGCGTGTGTACGTACGTGCATGCTTGCGCGCGTACATGTGTATGTATTGCTACGTGTCTAACCTACCACGTAACATAAAAGGAGGAAGGAGCTCGACTAAGAACTCGGTCAAACCGTAAATCAACCCTAGAGCAATTTGTTGGCGGGGTAGTTTTGAAGAGTCGATAAATAGTAGATATAATTACGTTAGTGAGGTAAAAGAAATGAAATTGTAGTAAAAGTGATAAGGAGAGCAAACAAGAATTGAGTGCCAAGCTTGAACCAGGGATATATATACATATATATATATATATATATATATATATATATATATATATATATATATATATATATATATATATATATATATATATATATATATATATAGTCCCACCAATTTGGGGTGGAAGATTACGCCTGTACTGTTGATTTCAGAAAAATTATAACAGATTATTGTAGTCAACTACGAGAAGCATCTTGAAAAAATATTTTTGTATATACAGGATGGCCCATTTTCGAGTACTTCACTAAACTTGTATTTATTTTAATAGAATACCTTATATATTTCTATATATTTGAATTCTCTCTTAGATGCTAAGCAAAACTATATAAGGTATTATGGGTCTACGACTAACAGTTCCTAAGTTATTGACATTTCTATGTAAAAAAATGAGTCAATTTTTTGAGATTTGTTTTTCCAACGTATCTAGTTTTAACTTCAACATTCAGATTGCAGACTCTTTTGTCTACAGGGTGGTCCATTTTGTTCAATGTTATTTTTCTCATTTTTTTAACGGCACGCCCTTTATTTTATTACAAGTTTGAATAACATTGTTTACGCGCTTTCAATAGATACTACTTTGTACTACCTATTCCTAAGTGTTTTTGAATTACTTAGTGATAAAGTTGAAAATTGTAAAATATTGTTACTGTTTTTGAATTTGTCACAAAATAAATGAAGACAATGTCATAATACACAGAAAAATAAAAATGAAGCAGTGCTAATTGCAATAAAACTGTAAAGCTATAGATTTTGTGACACAATACAACATTTTGGACTATAAAAAGGCAACGCTTAATAATTATTTACTCGTAGAACAGCATAACTATAAACTTTAAATAGAATTATAGAACACAATGAATTACAAACTTTATTTTTCTATAATAATATTGAAAATGCAACACTATCTCCGAAATCTTGTGGTCATAAGCCTTGATGTAAGCACAAATGGTACCGGTATTTATGTTTGCTTATAATTCATTGTATTGAACTTTTGCTCAGATCTACTTGTACCGCAATCTGACGAACACTTACGTGAGGATTTTCTTCTAAACTTAATAAAACTGTTAACTCGTCTTCGTTTGCAACTGTACATTTTTCCACATCCCATATTTTTTTGTATTTCCTGTATCTTCAAATCGTTCTCGAAGAAGTTTAAACGATTCAGGTCTTGGGTATCTAGCTAAAGGGAACTCTTGTCCATAAATCCCGGATGCCAACAAACAGTTTCTTTCAGCTTCTCCCAAAGCATAGATCATATTAATCCGCTCTTCTTTTAAAAAATTCCTTGTACTCTAAGTAAATAACCAGTTAGTAACGAAGTTACTATGCCATACAAATATCTGACAATTCTTCCCGAATTATTTATAAGTGACTTTCATTTGTTAAGTTGTTAGGAAACATAAAGAGACAAGCCAAAACCAACCTACGCCTACGTACTATGATTCATTGTGTTCTTTAATTGCATTTTAAAGTTTATAGTTGTGCTGTTCTACGATTAAATAATTATTAAGCGTTGCTCTTCCACAGTCCAAAATATTTTATTGTCACAAAACCTACAGCTTCACAGTTTTATCGCAATTAGCATTGTTTCATTTTTGAATAGGTAGTACAAAGTAGTATCAACTGAAAGCTCGTAAAATAACTATTCAAAGCTATAATAAAATACAGGGTGTGCCATTAAAAAACTGAGAAAAATACCATTGAGCGAAATGGACCACCCTGTATATGTAGAGAAAAGAGTCTGCAATCTGAATGTAGAAGTTAAAACTAGACGCATTGGAAAAACAAATCCCAAAATTCCACTCCATCATTCAAGATGGCAGAACAGGAACCTACTCAATTGACTAATTTTTACATAAAATGTCAATAACTTAGGAACCGTTAGTGGTAGACCCATAATACCTTATATCATTTTGCTTGGCATTTAACATATATACACATATATATATATATATATATATATATATATATATATATATATATATATATATATATATATATATATATATAATATATATATATATATATATATATATATATATATATATATATATATACAAGGCTCCATTAAAAAAAGACAAGTTTAGTGTAGTGCTCGAAAATGGGCCATCCTATATATACAAAAATAATATTACAAGAGGCTCCTCGGTGATTACAACATTCTGTTATTACATTTTTTTTTAAATCAACAGTATAGGCGTAATCTTCCACCCCCAAATCGTTACGACACCCTGTATATATTTAACCCGACAGAAAAGCGATTAAATTTTAAACTACTAATTTGACATCTCGGGTTCGTAGAAAGATCTTTCAAGGTGTTAAACTTGAAAAGGAAAATTCACAGGTAACAGAAGAAATATCAGTAGAAATTACGGTAACTTGACTTGCCGCCGTTTTACAAAAAAAATTACACACACCCATCAAATAATCATAAACATATATTTGGGAAAGATTGTTCAGTTCACCCTTGACATTAGCAAAAATTTACAGAAAACACAGACAATCAAAAATATGCCGCGTACAGAATGAACACTCTCCCTAACAATAAAAAAACATCCACAACAGGTATAATCTCTCGCTATAAATTCCGAAGTAAGACAAATTACAAACACAACCGGTATGACAAAAACAAGTTGTGCATCTGCGCCAACAGTAGCGCACCTAGCCAGCAATTAACAAACCCTGTAATGGCGGTACAACGTTTACTCGCTACTGAGTGCGGTCAGTGAAATTCGTTGCCAATAAATATGATATATTTATTATATAATTCTAACCACACAATAGGCAATTAACGTTTCTCCCAATTTATATAAATTTCACAATAGTGAGTTCTTCTTTTTGTTAGCTTACTGATACTTATGGTTAGTTACCTACTTATCTTAGCTTGTCTAGATGTTGTGCGTAGACTGATCAAGAGTGGTTCTCCACTTCAGCCCTGGTCATTCTTTTCTTGTTGGTGTTGCGTTGTTTTGTATAATTGTATAGTTTAGATGTGGTTATTCTTGATGTTAAAAAAAAGAAAAAAAAAGATTTAGATTTATTTGAATATTTGTGTCAATTGGTTTAGTGTGCGTGTTGTTTAGTTGGGCGTAGCGTGCTGTGTGCGGTTAATCCGATTCGCTTGCCGGTATCATGCTAGGTCGTCATCGAATAGACCGGGGATGCGGAGGGCATATGTTGTCTAGGGATTCTTCTATCTCCTCGGGGAGGTCGTCAAGGGGTTGTATTAGGATCGCGGGGGTTGTTTGAATTTTAGTTTGTTTTTTTCCGTAGGAATTGACGAAATCGGTACCGACGGATAAAACCCAAATTAAAATAGTGAGTTACACACGAGTGATCTATATAATTTGATAGTTGTACCAGACAACGAAAAACTGCAGAGAACAGAAAAAAAATGTAAATATTGCGTTATAACTTTGGTAAATACTTACTTAACCTTCACGCCATTCCCTTGTGGGGTAGGCAAAATAATCCCTGCCTCTTATTTATTTTTCATTCACAATCTTTCTCCATGCTTCCCTATCTCCGCATACCTTCCTAGCTTCCGCAAGGTTCATACATAGTCTCTGACATGCCCTTTTGTTTTTAAAACTCCTTATCTTTCTTTCCTTTATCATAGAATCTACTACATTCAGCCAAGTTTTACGTGGCCTACCAGGCCCGGCCTTTCCCCTAACCTCACCCACATATATTTGTTTCGTTAATCTTGCGTTGTTCATTCTCTCAATGTGACCAAACCAACGTAATTTACTACTTTTATATCTATCCATCATCGTCTTTTCCTCACCACACTCCGTCATTATGCATTCATTTTTTATCTTCTGCCTTCTCGTTTTACCACATGCGCTTCTCAGGAATCTCATACCCACAGCATTTATTTTTCTTTCGTGCTTTTTTTGATACACCCATGTCTCACTTCCATACAGTACTGACGGGGCGAATACGCCATTATAGATTGCTCGTTTCGCAGCTAGGCTCATGCTTTCATTTCTCATTATTGTCCACATACTTCCAATTACTTTCCTTCCAGCATTGACCCTTCGTCCAATCTCGCTCTCAATTGTACCATCTGCAGTAAACATTCTACCGAGATATACCAGCTCGTTCACTTGCTCCACAATTTCATCTTGCAGAGTAAACACTCTACTCTCCTTTACACCTTCCCGATTGAATACCACAATCTTAGTTTTGTTCACGATTACCTTTAGGTCCATGCTCTCACAGACTGTATCAAACTTCCTCAGAGCGGTTTGCAGCACATCCGCACTATCACTTAATAAGACTGTGTTATCTGCATACACCAAAAGTCGTACATTTACGTCACCAACCATTACACCATTTGTATCGGTACATGCTTGTCTAAGACATTTATCCATGTATACATTGAACAACCATGGTGACATCACACAGCCTTGTAGCACTCCTTGCTCAATATTAAAGTATTCATTCACACCTCCTCTCACCCTAACACATGCCCGACTACCGTTGTATACTGCCCATTTTCCATTCCATTTTCTATTCCATTTACTAGACCTTTATTTACGCCATATTCATTTAATATTTCCCACAGTTTCTCTCTATTCACTCTGTCATATGCTTTCTCCAGATCTACAAACGCACAGTACAACTACCTTTTTACCTTTACACACTTTTCGATCACCTGCTGGAGAGCAACCATCTGATCGACACATCCTCTCCCTGGCATGAAGCCACCTTGCACATCCCACATCTTAGTTTATGTAGTTTCTCGTACTCTATCAATCCCTTATTCTTCCGAATACTTTACCAGGTACGCTGAGCAAGCTTATTCCTCTGTAGTTCTTACAATCACTCTTGTTCCCCTTACCCTTATACAATGGTACAATGATCGCGCTCTTCCAATCAGTCGGCACTTTTCCACACATAAGGCATACATTGAATAATTCACGCAATCTTCGTATAAGCTTTGCACTACCATACTTGAGCATTTCACCAGTGATTTCATCTACGCCTGATCCCTTGGCGTTTTGCTCATTTATTCCAATATCCTTCTCAGTTTCATTCATCATTTCTTCTATATTCTCCTTATTTAACCCTTCAGTCTTACTTTCCTCACTACTGTACAGCTTTCCGAAATATTCTTGCCAGCATTTCCTCACTTCACAATCATCCCATACTATTTCATTTCCAGCATTCATCACTCCTGCAGCGTTCTGTTTTGGGCCACGTTTTATATTTTTGACCCATTTCCAGAAGAGTTTTTTTGTTTCCCTCAAAATCATTCTGCATTTTCTCTCCTTCCGCAGCCATCACTCTTTTCTTATTCTCACTGCCTCCTTCGCTTGTTTGTTTCTTAATCTGTACACCTCATACAATCGCTTCTTCTCAGTCTCATTCTTTGCAGCAATCATTGCCATTACCGACTCATTCCACCAAGCACATTTTTTCTGTCTTCCTACAATCACTCTTCCACATATTCGCACGGTACAATTGACAACAGAGTTTTTCAAGATTATCCATGCACTTTCAACGTCAGTGTCTTTTATTTGTTCGTTCCACACTGTTTCATTCACATTCAACTCTTTACTCACAGCATCTGCGTATTTCATTCTCCCACCATTATCCGCTAGTTTGTCAACCCTAACTCTGGACGTTCGCACTACGTTTGCTTTCCTTCTCCAGACCCACTTTTGCCCTAAACCCACTCTCGATACAACCAAAAAGTGGTCCGATCCACACTCCGCTCCGCGCGTTACTTTTGGGTCTTTCACCAGGTTTCTAAGCCGTTCATCATACATATCAAGTCTATCATATTTTTAGATTCACCTCTTTGCCATGTATACATATGCACATTTTTATGTTTAAACCACGTATTGGATACAAACAGGCTTCTCTCCACACAGATGTTCAGCAGGTGTTCCTCGTTCTCATTGACTCTTTGGTGTCCGAACTTTCCTGGAACGCGTTCACTATGTTCTCTCTGTACACCCACCCATCCGTTCATATCCCCCACTATAATCACTCTTTCGTTTGGCTTACATACGTTCAACACGTTCTCTACTTCATTCCAGAAGTTCTCACACTCCTGGTCTCTTACTCCATTCACCGGTGCATAGCACGCAATAAGAAAAATTCTTCGAAACTCCACTTTCATTCTAACCCATATTACCCGGGGAGATACCAATTCGTACCGTTTAACACATCTTTTCGCTCTTTCACTTATGATCATCCCAACTCCTTTTGCGCCATGCACTTCCGTCTCAACTCCTGACCATAGTGCCAGGCTGCCATACTCCATCTCCACAGAATTATTTCCTTTGCGCTTTGTCTCCGATACACACAGAATATCAAAGTGTCTTTCGTACATTACATTCGCAATTTCAAATTCTTTACCATGCATACCTCTAACATTCCACGTACAGACTCGCCATTCATTCCTTGCACAGTCGTCAGCAACGGGGCCTGTCTGTTTCGACCTTAACCGCCCATTGTAGCCAGGTCGATCCGAGGCAATTGTATTGTTTTCTTGAGTAATACCATAGCGATCATACCGGTTACTGGCCAAATCGTGCCCCGGACTATGCAGCATTCCCTACTAACGGTATCGTCCTGCTACCGGACAGTTATTTGTTCACTGTCACGACATAATAGATAGATATAAATGTAATAGATCGTATACTTACTGTATGAATCTCAAAATGAACATGTTCATTTTTTTTCTTACCTACCCTTCAATCACACCACGCGTTTCAACCATACTGCTCTATACGCGATTCCTGGTTCTGCGCCCTCACCGAACTTGCTGGTATTTATTAGTGACCAAATGATTCAATTGTTATCTTTTTATCTTTTTATTTATATATATATATATATATATATATATATATATATATATATATATATATATATATTTCAATACCGTCCAATGAATCACACTTTTAGGTTGTAGAAACTATATCGGCAACTGCATAGAGGTAATTTACGGAACATAAACGTTTGTAATACAAATTTTGGTGTTTATATAATTCTCTGACCTGGTTTGACGAGAACTTGTACTTTATACCAGGATGTTAACAAACTTCATCCTGGCTACTGTAACTTTTATTAAACTTTAGCATTAAAACAACCCCCAAAGGAAACTGAATTTTAAATTAATATTGGTTCAAGTCAAAACATAGCACAAAGTAATTTATAGTACGGAGTATCACTGGGCTACTTTAATGTATTATGTTATAGCATGAAGCTTGAGAACTTAGTCTGTATGGTAAATCATTGAATCGAATAAAAGGAATGAAATTAAATGTCTAATTTAAATACCTAAGCTAAAAATAGTTAGATGCATTAATTACCCACCTTATTATACTAAATGAAACTGTATATATATATATATATATATATATATATATATATATATATATATATATATATATATATATATATATATATATATATATATATATATATACCCGCAATAGTTGACTTTAGAAAGGAAACAATCCAACTTGCCTATTGTTGTACAATAATACAACACAACCCCCTTTTTAATAATCACAGCTTCAATTGCCTATGTTCTGTTCACTATATTAATCCTAGCATTCATATACGAGTACCTAATCTAGTAAAATTAGATACTAATCATCTTATCCATAAGAAAAGAAAATTTGTACTGAAAAGCAAACAAATAGTATAAATAATACGACATAGACAACCGGTATACACACAATTTATGCTTTGTGTTTCTGCTACTGCGCAAGGTAGAGTAAGCAGTAACTAATAATATGAAAAATGGACGCTAAATACTAACACAAACTGGGTGTTTTACGTAAAAGTGCAATAATAATTTCTCTAAATTTGGTTAAATTAAGTGCACAAAATAGTAGTTAACGGTTTGGGCAGATTATAACCGTTTGATAGTAGTGAAATCTTTACAAAATTAAATTGGATTCGGATAGCAATATAACACCGAGGTCGTAATAAAGGTAAACAATTTATTAAAGTTCTTTGTAATATGCTTAATTTATAGGCAATTTTGGGTAGATACTGTAGTTATCCCTGCTGTAGGCAGCGTATAACAGATGATAGGTTCGAGAGTAAACTCAGCAATACAATGTTTATTAGTACAGGTGATAAAGAAAAAATCTGACCTGTATTGAACGAGTACTTGAGCTTTAGTAAGTACAGTTTAAATTCCATCCTCGTAATCTCAAGTGATACTGTAACATCAACGATAACGAGGCAAAAGTAATTGCAGCACAGCTACCAGTCATTTACGGGCAGTCCCAGTTAAGAGCATCGTAGCAAAACCAAAAGCGGGACGAAAGGTGCACCATCTGGTGCTCAACGAATACGTAAAGAAAACGAGGAGAACGAAAGATGAAAAGAGAAAGCCAAAAATAAGGTAAGATATATAATAGCAATGTATTCTTATAACGTTGTTTTACCTCTACCTAGACGAGCTATATGTGATGATTTACCTCGATCTGGTCAAATGATAGTTCTGTTAAGAAACAGTATTTAATTTTCGTATGTTCAACCTGAAAGAAAGATTGTAATTACAACGAAGTTGAGCGAAGCAACGCGAACTTAACTTCTTTTGTGCTAGTAACATTTTTTTTACATCCGCAACAAAGAAACATTTTCTATGAAAAACTCTGCTTGCAAAAGGTGAAATACACCGAATAAATAACAAGAGAAATTTTCTAAAATGTAATCACATCACACAAAATGGCTGTTTTAGAAAGATGCACACCTTCAGAGAAGATATTCAACGGAATTTTCTTATTAAATTTGTTATACTACAAATGTTGTCCATATGTGTATTTCCAATAAAGCATTTCAGTAATATGTAATTATTTAATGGTACGACCATATAGTGGTGATTCAGCAAAGTAACAGATATCAGTAAGTAGATGATGTAAAAATGACCAGAACCCGTGAACATCGCATAAATGACGCTAGTATGAACTTTTATAAAATAAGAAAGGTAAATACAAAAAAGACATGATTTAATCAATTACGTAAATTAAATGGTAAAAGCAGTAAATACAGAAAATTTAGAGCATTATGGCAGAGAAATAAGTAACTAGTAACCATTAAATCACAACACTAAATGTTCAATCCACAGATACTTATTCAGTTAATTTATAGGAACAGTAATCAAAGAAAAGATCCAATATCGATCCGAAACGATACGATATCGATTTCTGCACGTTACAGAGGGTTAATAAGCATACACCAGTAATACACATATGAAAACTCAAGGACGAATGCATTCTCATGTACAGGTTATTCTCCATTTACAAAAATTATTCAAATAAAATGAAACACTGTAAGGCTGACTTTATCCAAAAAGCACCGATAAAAGGGTTAAACTTTAAAATGGAGCATTTAAAAAAAATTACAGATAAATACTTAAATGTTGGAATAAATAAGGTACGTTAGGTAGGGCTGTACACTAATATAGATTCAGGTGTGTCTTCATCCACAAACAGCTGAAGCATTAAATATACTTATTATAAGTTTTTATGGACGAATAAATACTCTAGCAAAGTACAGGTCGTAGGTTCAAATCCTACTCGAGGTAAACGTTTCATTTATGTATTTAATAAAATTAATAATAATTTTTAATTACAGATACTTATTCACAAAAGCGTTAAGATGATGTTTGACTTTGAATCTTCCAGTCGTCTGATTTGATTATGGATCTTCAGGCTGTCCAGAATGATATCAGTAGGTATCGGCGTGATGCGATTTCCTGTTAGTGTAACAGTTCACAAAAGTAAGAAGTAGTTCAAAAGTTTATAGTATTGTGTTTATAGTTATGGGACCACCAGGATAAATGTGTTTATGGTTGTCGGATTTACCCCCAGAGCAGAAACCTCTGTAATTTCTTACATAAGACATAAGCAAGCATTAGAATAAATCTTCCCTTGACGGCGTGTGGAATGAGGCCAATGAAAAGAATATTGCGTTCCTGTAACGAAAGACTACATATAACGATTACGTTCATAAACCAAATTTATAACAGAAAAAAAGAAGCAAAGCGCACCTGACATTTTAACCTTAAATACGCCTGAGCGTAAGAAAGAACTAATAACAATTAATCATTCCAAATATGAGGAATAAACTAAAGATGGCCCCAGCCGATGGATTAATTTCATCCAGAAAACATTTGATATTCCTCAGGGGCTAAAATGTGGTCTGCAACCACTTGTAGAAGAAAAGAAAAGAAAACGTTCCAATTTAACTTAATAACTTTTGCCATTACTAGCCATAATGCCAGTGGTTCTCAATCGTGAAAATGCGTGTTAAGTACGAGTGACCATCAACCATTTCAATAAGAATTTAGGAAAATAGTACATTTAAGAAAACGCTAAATGAGGAAGCAATAGAAGCAGCAATAACTAAATGATTTTAACAGCTATCTGCTAAAATAATATAACAGCCAAAGTAATGGGTGTATGGGTGTGCGTATGTACATGTGTGCGTGTGTGCGTGTGTGCATGTGTGCGTGTGTGCGTGTGTGCGTGTGTGCGTGTGTGCGTTTGTACGTGTGTGCGTGTGTGCGTGTGTGCGTGTGTGCGTGTGTGCGTGTGTGTGTGTGCGTGTGTGCGTGTGTGCGTGTGTGTCGTGTGCGTGTGTGCGTGTGTGCTGTGTGCGTGTGTGAGTGTGTGCGTGTGTGCTGTGTGCGTGTGTGTGTGCGTGTGTGCGGGTGCGCGTGTGCGCGTGTGCGCGTGTGCGTGTGTGTGTGTGCGTGGGTGCGTGAGTGTGTGTGTGCGTGTGTGCGTGTGTGCGTGTGTGCGTGTGTGCGTGTGTGCGTGTGTGCGTGTGTGCGTGTGTGCGTGCGTGCATGCGTGCGTGCGTGAGTGTCTGAGTGCGTGCTTGCGTGCGTTATTATTATTATTATTTTATTTAAAACGATTTATACACATATTTTTCATTATATATATATATATATATATATATATATAGTGGTTGATTAGTGCGATAAAGTTCCGTACCTTCTATGTCCTTCGAAGTATCAAAGCAAACGTTACGGGAGATTATAGCCATCATTAAGCTTCATATTTTAAAATTAGTTACAATGTTACAGAGTGTTCCATAACGCCATGCCACACCAAAGTTAAATTTTTTTAAACGAAACACCCCATATTTTAATTTAAATTTGAAATCCGCTTCACTTCCTCATTACAAAAATATATACTTGGAATATGTTATACAGGGTATTTAAAAAGTTATAACCACTTCCATGAAAATTGTAACAAGTTCACCGCCCTGTATAATTTCAAAGGGCTACAAGAACAATGATCTGTTGCAGCCGTAGCTTTTTAATAATTGTCAAATTTTATAAAAATGATTGAGTTTGTGAATATTCGTTAAATTGATTACAGGGTGAGTCAAAACATCAATTCATTATTTTCTCAGTTTTTTCAAATGGATGAACCTGTATTTTATATCACTATCGAAAAGTACTATTGTTTTACTTATATTTTGGTTAAGCATTCCCTATACCCAAAATTATTAGTTTTTGAGATATTTTCATTTTTATGTGCAAAGTAATAATTATGTGTCTAAATGTTTGCCAATTATGAGTTGGCCATGATTTATTTGTCAAAAACTGACAGTTTACTATTATTGTCTGTGAATATAGTGATCAAATAACGAATGCAGGAATAAAAACAAGTATATTACAAACAAATTTTACAAAAAATTACAATTACGAACAAATAAAACCAATACTAATTTCCTAAACTACAATAAAAGTTTTTGACAAATAAATCATGGCCAACTCATAATTGGCAAACATTTAGACACATAATTAATACTTTGCATATAAAAATGAAAATATCTCAAAAACTAATAATTTTGGGCGTAGGGAATGCTTAACCAAAATATAAGTAAAACAATAGTACTTTTCTATAGTGATATAAAATACAGGTTGATCCATTTGAAAAAACTGAGAAAATAATAAATTGATGTTTTGACTCACCCTGTAATCAATTTAACGAATATTCACAAACTCAATCATTTTTATAAAATTTGACAATTATTAAAAAGCTACGGCTGCAACAGATCATTGTTCTTGTGCCCTTTGAAATTATACAGGGCGGTGAACTTGTTACGATTTTCATGGAAAAGTGGTTATAACTTTTTAAATACCCTGTATAACATATTACAAGTATATATTTTTGTAATGAGGAAGTGAAGCGGACTTCAAATTTAAATTAAAATATAGGGTGTTTCGTTTAAAAAAATTTAACTTTGGTGTGGCACGGCGTTATGGAACACCCTGTAACATTGTAACTAATTTTAAAATACGAAGCTTAATGGTGGCTATAATCTCCCGTAACGTTTGCTTTGATACTTCGAAGGACATAGAAGATACTAAACTTTATCGCACTAATCAATCACCCTGTATATACATATATATATATATATATATATATATATATACGTTTTTTTAAAGATAGTGGTATACTATTATCTTGTTAACTTATGCTAATTCTTAAGTCTCCATTAGTTACACTACACAAGACATTGCTAATACACCATTTTTTTCGTCTATATTTTTCTTACCTAAATGCCACGCATAATCAATATTTATTCGGAGTAGTAACTTTTTTACATATGACTCTTTGTAATCACAATATCTGTTGGATCGTAGTATGTCAGTAATGTATTTGTTGATTGTACTCTTAGCCATAGTAATTAGTGTGTTGGATAGATTATACGAAGGCGTTTTAATTGGAAGTCCACAATAAATTTGTACTTGCGTTACCGGTAGTAACATTAGTTTGAACACTATCATTTGCACGTAATTCCACAACTCAATGGCTTTGTGACACGTTAGAATTATATGCCAAGAAGTTCCAATTTCCGTAGGGCAAAAAGAGCAATAACGTGATTCTCTTAGGCCCGCTTTTTGTAAAAATACTGTATCTGCTAACCTGTCCTTAGCAAGAGGCCACGCGATGTCCCTATCGGCTCCAAACGTTAATCTATTATAGAACACCTCCCAATGTATTTCCTTTTCCATCTATTTTCCTTTTAGCTTTGGATGTATTTTATGAACGCTGGTTGTTAATGTTTTTTGAAGCTGTTTTTGTGAACTTTTTGCACCTTTTTCTTTATACAAACTTGAATAGTGTAAGACTAATTCGCTTGTGAACTTCTGCCGCTCATTGCAAAAGGATAATTGGAGTCGAAAAACTCTTTAATTTGATTGTAGTGAAAGAGCAGCTCCATACGTTGAGCGGCATAACATTCGCCTATCTTTGCTCTGAGTTCATCGTTTCCTATCCATTTGTCGTTTTCCATAAAATCTGAAAGTGTCTTGAAACCTGCTCTGGCCCAGTGACTCACGAATAATGGTGGTTTGCATCTTTCTATGAATTGAAAATCTATGGTTGGCATGCTCCTTATACCATCCACCCCCCTTGGAAAATTTTGCAGTTCTATTTTACTAATCTGAAAAGATTTTACGATAGACAACAAATAAGGAAGTTTGGTTGTAGTCCAGGGTTTTCGAATTGATGAAAAACATTTGCCACGAGACTCCAAACCTGTTTTCTTCCATTATTGAACGCTCAAGCGCAATTTTCCAGTTTTGTATTTCCTCGTTTTTAGAGTTGATCAGTTTTTGGACGGTTAGCAAACGAAAGCAATGTGACTTTGAAATCAAATGAACTAATCCAATTCCTCCAAATTAAATGGGTAGATTGAGATCTTGTTCGTGTACCCAATGTTTTCCTGACCACATAAAGTCTATAAATAGTTTTTGAATTTGACAGAGTTGTGTACTACTTAAGGGTAAAATTTGCAGACAATGCCAAATTTTAGGTGCAACTGACTGGTTAATAATTCTTCTTTTGGCAATCATTGATAAAAAAACACGCTTTTTCCACCTTTCTAAAGAAGTAGTAACTTTTACTTTAAGATCTTGAAACGCCCACTCTGCATCTACGTTTTGGTTGCCAGAAAATCTTATTCCTAATATTTTTATCAATTGATTAGTCCTTTGGTAGTCGATAGGCCGATCTTTCCTGTTTTTCTATCTCCCCGTCCAGTATCCTACAGATTTTTCATTATTAAGTTTTGACCCGGATTTCTGCGAAAATGAGCTGTAAATTCTCTGAAGAAGCGGAAAATCACTATTGTGAGTAATAAAAACGGATACATGGCCCGGGTACGCGCTCACCACCAACTTAAAAGACCGATGGTTATTATTATTGTTATTATTAGTGCCACCAAACATCATGCCTTTAAGGGATTGTCTACATGAGGAAAGAGAAAGTTTTATGGCTAGACAATGCAGAGACCCGGACAAAGGACACCTTTGGCACTATTCAGTTTCAGCACACTAGTTACTACTAAATGGTCCGAAAATGAAAGCTGTAATGACGTGTTATGTAATTGACCAAGTATATTTTGGGATATGTAGATTCTATCCAACCTTGAAGCTGATCGTGAGGTAAAAAAGGTGTAACCATCTCTTTTATTGCAAAATTTCCAACAGTCTTCTAATGAATACATCTCTATCACCTGTAGTAATAATTTAACAATGGCTGGGTAACGTTCATTTGAATTAATACGGTCTGATTTCTGGTCCAATGTGTAGTTAAAATCTCCTGCTAGCACTATCAACTCAACTCATCAACGATATTACAACTTCGTATGTTATTGAAAAGTGAATCTTTATGTTACTTGCAAGTGTTAAATTGTGCGGCACATATATATTCCAAACAATCCATTCCTTGCTGGCAATTCGCAAATTAATTTTATGAAGGTATGATGGAAAAACTATTGTGTGGTTAAGTACTTTTAGTTTAGAATTTTTCCGTATTGCGATTGCTGTCCCGGAGTATTCGCCTTGTGTAAAATTGTGAAAAAAGTCATACTTGAATGATTCGTGAGTTTGCAAAATGCTATTTATATTTGTTTCTAGTACAAGTAATAAATCTAGAGAGTGTGAAGAAATTGCTCAAGATTTAACCATTTGTAATATGATTTGATGCTTTTAACATTTAGTCTCGATATTTTCAGAAGTTGTAGCTGTGTTTGAGAAGAATTATTATAATTAAAAAAATTGAAGGAAGCCATGATTAATTTTTGTTCTCGGGAGGGCGCGTGCGTGCGTGCGTCCGTGCGTGCGTGCGTGTGTGCATCGTGTGTGAGCGTGTGTCGGTGTGGGTGCGTGCGTCTGAGGGTGTGTTCGTGCGTGGGTGCGTGCGTGCATGCGTGTGTGCGTGCGTGCGTGTGTGCGTGCGTGTGTGCGTGCGTCCGTGTGTGCGTGCGTGGGTGTGTGCGTGCGTGGGTGCGTGCGCGTGTGGGTGCGTGCGCGCGTGGGTGCGTGCTCGTGTGCGTGCGTGCGCGCGTGCGTGCGTGCGTGCGTGCGTGTGTGCATCGTGTGTGAGCGTGTGTCGGTGTGGGTGCGTGCGTCTGTGGGTGTGTGCGTGCGTGGGTGCGTGCGTGCATGCGTGTGTGCGTGCGTGCGTGTGTGCGTGCGTGTGCGTGCGTCCGTGTGTGCGTGCGTGGGTGTGTGCGTGCGTGGGTGCGTGCGCGTGTGGGTGCGTGCGCGCGTGGGTGCGTGCTCGTGTGCGTGCGTGCGCGCGTGCGTGCGTGCGTGCGTGCGCGTGTGCGTGCGTGCGCGTGTGCGTGCGTGCGCATGTGCGTGCGTGCGCTTGTACGTGTTCGTATGTGTGTGTGTGTGTGTGTGTGTGTGTGTGTGTGTGTGTTGGTGTGCGTATGCGTGTGCGTGTGCGCGTGCGTATTCGTGTGCGTGTGCGCGTGCGTGTGCGCGTGCGTGTGCGTGTGCGTGTGCGTGTGTGTGTGTGTGCGTGCGCGTGCGCGCGCGCGTGCGTGCGCGTGTGGGTGCGTGCTCGTGTGCGTGCGTGCGCGCGTGCGCGCGTGCGTGCTTGCGCGTGTGCGTGCGTGCGCTTGTGGGTGTTCGTAGTGTGTGTATGTGTGTATGTGTGTGTGTGTGTGTATGTGTCTGTGTGTGTGGGCGGGGGCGGTGTGTGCGCGTGCGTGCATGTGCGTGTTCGTATGTGTGTGTGTGTGTGTGTGTGTGTGTGGTGCCGGTGTGCGTGTGCGTGTGCGTGTGCGTATGCGTATGCGTGTGCACGTGCGTATGCGTGCGCGTGCACGTGCGCGTGTGCGTGTGTGTGTGTGTGTGTGTGTGTGTGTGTGTGCGTGCGCGTGCGCGTGCGTGCGCGTGCGCGTGCGTGCGCGTGCGCGTGCGTGCGCGTGTGCGTGCGCGTTTGGGTGCGTGCTCGTGTGCGTGCGTGCGCGTGTGCGTGCGTGCGCATGTGCGTGCGACGCTTGTGCGTGTTCGTATATGTGTGTGTGTGTGTGTGTGTGTGTGTGTGTGTGTGTGTGTGGGTGTGGTGTGTGTGCGTGTGCGTGTGCGTGTGCGTGTGCGTGTGCGTGTGCGTGTGCGTGTGCGTGTGCGTGTGCGTGTGCGTGTTCGTGTGCGTGTGCGTGTGCGTGTGCGTGTGCGTGTGCGTGTGCGTGTGCGTGTGCGTGTGCGTGTGCGTGTGCGTGTGCGTGTGCGTGTGCGTGTGCGTGTGCGTGTGCGTGTGCGTGTGCGTGTGTGTGTGTGTGTGTGTGTGTGTGTGTGTGTGTGTGTGTGTGCGGGCGCCTGCGTGCGTACGTGCGCGCGTGCGTGCATGCGTGCGTGTGTGTATAAGGTCGTGTTTATACCTATCTGAGTGGATGTATAGTATTCGCGATAAATCCAAAACGATAAGACATGTGTTCTTAAAATTTTGTATTTGAGCTTGTTCTTATTTTTCGTAGAACTGATTACAGCAGCGGTGATGGGAAGTGTACTAAGTGCAATTTTTGGTCTTTATCAAATGTTTATGTAGTAGCTGCATAATAAATATAATGAAATATAAAGATACTGTTATGTAGAATTTAAAACTACAGAGTAATCATGCTTCATGCAGTATTTTGATGGAACGCGTCATTTGGCGGCATAAAATCCTAAAGTGGAATTTGGTTAATCGTTCCGATTTTTATATATTTGAACAACGACCAAGTTCATAGAAAAATGTGTAGGCACTGTTTTAATTTCTACATAACTTTTCGTAATAAACTTTCTTAATACGAAACCAAATGAAAATTAACAATTTGTTTTTTTAACTGGACATCTACTTGTCTATCAACCTCAATTTGATATGGACGTTTAAACATATATTTTACACTATTCATTATTTTGAGGACATTTCCCATTTTCCTAATGAACGAATTACAAAAGTAGTCGCATAATTATCCTGAAAAACTTTATTAGATTTTTCTTTTAATTTCCACTTTGTGCTGTTCTTCACCAGATATTTCTGAATAGACTGGGTTGACCAATGGGTAATACTGTACTTAGCCAAATTCGGTAACTTTTCATCACTAGATGATTTGCTACCCTTTATTATTGTAAATTTCAGAGACGACTGCTGTAGTTTTAAAGTGACTTTCTTATCTTCGTTTATTTAAGTAAAGTGTGACGTGCACAGTTAAAATTCTTTTGCGGTATTTATGCTTTTGTGTAAAGACCTGATGATGTAAATTAACCTCGGCCCAAGTAAAGTGGAAGAATTTATATTATATTTATAATTACTAATACCCGTCACTAGCATTTTGCTTCACTAAATAAATTCTATTTTTAGTAGTGTCAAACAGCGTACTGCCACAGGACTTAAAAGTTTACTTCTTATCTTAGAAGAAGGAGTGCTTTGTTTTTTTCCGTTTTAAAAGAACAGCAACCTGTGCGAGTTTATTATTATTTGTAAAATAGCACAATGCTACGATTACTTATTTATATTGCCACAGCTCTTTGCTTAGATCGTATAAGTGTACGGGTCTCTTATATTAAATTTTAGCTACCATTTCCCACCACAAATAGAGAGAGGTTTAACACACACACGCACGCACGACGCATATATATATATATATATATATATATATATATATAAAGCGTAAAAACAAAGGAAAATACCATTAGTGAGTTAATAATCAATCGAAAATGGAGATTCTGACCGCTGGCTGTTCTGGATAGATCGTATTGGAAGACGAATACGGGCAGTCAGTTTTTCTCGATGATAAAATGGTAGCTAGATAGCGGTTTTGTGTATATGTGGTTTATTTTGTTGTTTCTTTTACATCATTTATTTATTAGAATTAAAGGTTGATATCCGTTTTATGGAACTTAACCAGGTGAGGGAAGTAAAACTGCTATCTTTAAACTTAGAAACTTACATATTAAAACTATTTTTAATTACAGGACTATTTTAACACGGAAAATTTATAATATTTACATGATGGTCTAGACATAGAAATGTTAATTAAAATGATCAAGAAGTTATCTTAACTGGATTAACTTAATTAGAATGATAATGAAATTATGTACTGTTTTGGTCATAAGTAATGGCCCGCATACGTGTAGGCAACCAACATCCCACTTCGCCGATGCCGCCCGAAAATGTTTCGCTTGGAAGTCTCACCATTACGCTTATATTTTGTATTTAAAGTTCAGTTTAATTTATTCAACCTAAACCTTCATTTATATCCTCGTCAGATCCACCGTACACATATGTGGACAAAATATTTTTCTCGTTTTCATATTTTATCGCGCTAATTAATAATGTTCTTTGTTGTCAATTTGGCTATTCTAGTATCGCTTATCATCAGAATGCAACCGTTGCTTGAGAGGAGTTGAGTTGTGTGGATGTGTGGCAGTGATGGATTCAACAAACGGAGCTAAATCAAAGGGACCACGTGCTAAACGCAGTAAGCATAAATTATGTTTCTATAAACAAGTAATTGGCCGTAACTATAATTTTTTTTATTCCCCAACCAAGAAATTCTCATGAAAGGGAACATTTTGGACCAATCGATTATTTTCACCAGTACTATGATGAAAAGTTTTTTAAATTAGTTGCTGAACACACAAACATTCATTTTCAGCAAACATGTATTAAACTGTTAGGAGCAAGTTACATAGAGATACAATCATTTGTAGGGGTAACATTGTTAATGAGTAGTCTCGGTTTTCCCAGAATTACAATGTATTGATCCAGATCTTTCAAAGTACCATTAATAGCTAACGCAATAACCAGCAATCGTTATTTTAAATTAAGAAATTTCCTCCACAATCTTGACATAACAGCTGATTCCAAAAATCGTGACAAGCTCTGGAAAATTCGACCTGTTATCGATAATTTTCATAAAGCTATTTTACTGTTTCCCAGAGAACAGAACGTAAGCATCGATGAACAAATTATACCTTTTTCGGGACACGTTGCTATTCGTCAGTTCGTTCCACGTAAACCTAACCCGACTGGTTTAAAAAATTATGTGCTAACGTCTCCCAACGGCTTAATTATGAACTTTGAAATTTATCAAGGAAAAACTACAAGACTTCCACAAGATATAGAAGAAGCAAATCTTGGCGGTGGCGGTAAAGCAGTTTTACGACTTAGTGAGACCTGCCTACGAGGAACCAACATGTATTTTGACAGATATTTTACAAGTGTTACTCTGCTTGAAATACTAAAAGAAAAAGGAATATCTGGCACGGGAACTACAAAGAAAAACAGGTTCCCAAACGTTGGCTTTCTAAATGATTATCAAATGAAAAAGTTGGGAAGAGGAACCATCAGATCGAAAGTCAGAGAGGATAAAAAAATTACACTTATTAAATGGATGGATAACAGATCTGTTACGATGGCATAAACAAGTCACACCGTAGAACCAGTCGCTCAGTGCAAAACATATTCCAGACCTGAACAAAAATACATTGCGATTCCTCAGCCAGTAGTAGTAAGATATTACAATGTAAACATGGGTGGGGTAGATTTAGCAAATAGGACGATTGCAGCATACTGAAGTTACCGTAAGACCAAAAAATGGCCAGAGAGGGTTTTTGAGCATTTTATGAACTGTGCAGCTGTGAACTATTGGCTTCAATATAGATTAGATTGTAAAGAATTAGGTGCTCAGGAAAAGAATATTTTGGACTTGGTTGAATTCAAAACAAGAAATGCCGAATGCTTAGTAAAATGTATTATTACTTCAGTTGAAACCGCATCAGATTCAGATGTTGAATTACAGGGAAGAGCAGAACAAAGGAAGTCTGTTGGACGACCAGGAAATGTTCCATTGCCACCCAAAGAGGTAGCAAAATCAAAAGCCTTACACCTGCCCAAAGCTATTGACATCAAAGATGCCCAAAGATGTAGAAACCCTGGGTGCAATAAACGCACTAGGATCCAATGTACCACCTGTAAAAATTTTTTGTGTGTAGTGAAGGAACGTCATTGTTTCATTGAATTTCACAGTTAGTGATCGATCAATGTAAAAGTTATACTCTTTTTCTGTATTATTTATCAGTATTATGATATTTTTTTATTATTTACCAATAATGTGTTAATTTGCTTCATTATTTATCAATAAAAGATTTTTTAACGAGTACGATTTTTAATTTGTACACATGTGTACATTGGGACTATTCCAACAAAGGGTTGCAAGGGGTAAGAGAAATAAAATCGTTCTAATTCTGAGTTTAAGAAGTTCAAATAAATGCCACTAGTCACTTTTTTCGATAAATATGTTGTAATCTGGCATCTGTGTCTGACGAGGATATATTGTACTCTTTACAGTGTTTCAACGCTTATTTGTATTTCCACACCTCTGTATGCGAATCTTGAAATCACATTACTGAATATAATCACTAACCCATTAATTCATTAATATGTTGATTAATTTCCTAAATTGATAATATTCTAATGGATTCATATTACATTATTTGAATAAGTGATCTATCTTTACGTAATTTCAAAATACCTAATATTTAAGCAAGATGTCTCTATCACTTTATCGTTTAAGCTGAATTTGTTAGTCACGTGTTTACATAAATATTGTTGTAGAAATATTGTTTACTTTACTTAAGTAAATTCGACAAGTTGTATAGAGATTCTGTATTGTGTCACATAAATATACTACCTTCACCGGATATTAAAAATACGTTATTGTGATAAATAACGATATTATTTGTTGTTTTTCTCTAATTAATAATAAATATAATAAAAGATTGACTGCACCTCTTCTCTATGCAAACATTTTCGTGTGGCATCGGCGAAGTTGGTTGCCTATACGTATGCGGGCCATTACTTGACCAAAACAGTACATTAATTACAATTGGCAACTACTTAATGTTAATCGAAAATATTAACATTTTAGTGGTTGAGAGGTGTTCTTGTATTTAAATGAAAAACTGGAAAATTTCTTTGAAAAATACGTACAATATTTACTTCTGGGAGACTCCCAAGTCTGCAAATGCTTCGTAACCAATGACTATTAACCTTAGAATAGACCTATTTGTTTACAATTATGTCCCAAGATAACTGCAAACTGCCAGAAGATGGTGCTCCCATAGTTGACAACCTGATTCTGACGATGGTTTTGATTATTATTGCAGTGTTTCTTTGAACATTTAGGTAAGTGTTGTTTTTTGTATAACACAAGTTTTATAATGGTGAGACAACGCGTAATATGTAAAAAAGTGGACTATTTAAATCGTAACCTAACGTTTCATCGGTAAGTAAACAAACCATTGACGTAACATTACTTATTTGCAAAGACCCCTAGTAAGCAAAAATCAGAAAATTAATATTTTGTGCTTCTGAAGGGCAAATACTGTTTCGTATTTTACTACAACGTTTTAATAAAAAAATACATGCTAGCGTTATTTTTAATTGTTTATTGTTTGCTTACATTGACGTTATTAATAACCATAGCGCCTCCAAAAATGTACGCCTATGTTGCTGACAGAACGCTTCCCCGGTTTCTTCTTTGCCCTAGCGTTATGTTGGAGCCAAACAATTCCTTATACAATGATAAGGAATGCTGGGTCTATTCTTGGTTAATAGTCATTGTTCGTAACAATTCCAATTCGGTAAGCGTAACACCTTGTTTTATTCAATCGCGGCGAGGGCTGTTATAGCTTCTGGTAGTGACGTCAGCGTCGATGATTGGTTTATCGTGGACGAGGACAACAATGGAGATTCTGACGTGTAAAATCTTTTAATGGTTGCAACAAAGGAGATAAACTTGGTTTTTTGTTAATGCTGGTCCCTAATAATAAACATTGTTAATAAATAAATAATTAATTTGACTACCGTATGTTTGTATACTTACTTCGTTTTTTTTTCTGTTGTTAAATTTTGTGTACTAATCACACCGTTAAAATACTCTAATGTGAAATATGTTTTATTAAAACTTGGGTAACCCAGATATCACTGGCGGCTCACCGGGGGGTATGATGGTACGTACCTACTGTTAATTAATTCACATTTCTTAGAAATTCTCAGATAAGCTTTTTTTCTTTAAACAAGCGCCGCAAGCGATTTTCTATTTATAATAGTAAAGACTTAGTAAGCGGTAAGCCGCTTCTTGTTCATGAAGCATAAGATTAAGATAACAACACTGACCGAGCAACGTAGCAAGTTGTTGCACTTACTGCAGCCAGTACGAATTTATGTGTGACCAAGGTTAAATAATTTGTTTTTCCACTTGAAGCGGAAAGCCTACCTAGAGTTGACCTCGTAAGTGAGGTCGTAGGTACGTCGGTACGGTTTTTTTTAGTGTTTAGTTGTTTACTGGAAGTAGGGAAGTGTGAATTTAAATGTGTTTAAAATGTCTACAGTACATCAAGCGAAAAAGCAAAAAACCACACATTTAAAAAATAACAAGGCAGAAAATGAAAAGGGTATTTTAATACAAAGCACCTCATTGGGTGATTTCTTTCGAATGGACCAGGTAAACAACAAGTATTAAATCTGATTCTAATTTTGTACCGTAATAATATCAGGAATATTCGAAATGTGAATAAACAATTTTTACCGCAGATGACCATGTCAGACAGGAAAACACCAAGCATCGCCGATATAGAAACAACATAGTACGTCTAATAAACGAGAGCCAGGCTCAGTTAAATCCGATATAAACAAATAATCAAATTCAGTGGTTGATTTAAAGAAAGGTATCGAATAATTCTGTATTTTAAAAAATATACTGCACAAGAACCTCTGGGGCAATACAGTTTTCAACCAAAAATTTAATGTATGCGATTGTTCCTAAATAACTTTCCTTGTGTGGGTTAAAAGAGATTGTTATAATAATTAAATAAAATACTAAATATAACAGCTTGTCTCACGGTTATGGGTCTTATGGAAACCTAGTTTGTTGTCGCGTAAGATATTTTGGGCAGTGTATTTAACAGTTATAGTTCCTGAGGTAATTTTTTGAATAAAGAAGGGCACTGTTTCATAATTATCTAATACTTTATAATATCGTATAATAAAGAAGTATGTAGTTGCTAAAGGTATTATACGTAACGTGTGTTACATTATTGCTATATAAAATTGCATATCTACATTTGTGCGCACTTATTTAGGTTCTGAAGGTAACTGTTTTGGCAAATGCTAAAGTAGAACTTGACCATATTATGATAGCACCTTCCTATAATAACGAAACCGAATTTTATGCTTCATAAAAAATGACCTTACCAACCCTAGGTCAATTAATTCAAAATATTATTCCACTTATTCGTGATTAGAATACAGTCATCATACTAATAGTGTATATTGTTTTTATTGTAGAAGCTTTGCTAGGAAATTAAACTTTTTTAAAGGGAAAGTTGATCCTGCATTTACAGAAAATGAATGTAGAAACTGACATAAACTTACATTTAAATTATCTAGTCATAATAATTCTGAGCATCACATCGAAGCAAAACTGTACGAAGCGTTTTTGAAATCACCTCGAATAGAAAACCTACTATCAGAAGCAAGAGCTGAGCATTTGAAAAAAAGGAGATGAAGGTTAAAAAATCGTCAGGTAACGGAACGTCTTATAAAACTTGTAAAAATTCTTGGTGTCACTGGTGCTCCCTTTCGTGGACACAATGAAAGAGAACATTCTACTTATAAGGGGTTGTATAGGGAAATTTACAACTACCTGTCCGATTATGATCCAATTTTGCATCAACAGAGACAATCTGGAAATAATCAGTTATAGGTATCCAGAACGATACAAAGTGATTTAATTTCATCTATCCATGACATAATAAAAGACGGCATTCGAAGGGATTTAAGACAAGCCGATTATTTTGCTCTTATAATGAACCAGACAACAGATGTTGCAAAACACAGACTGCAACCATTATTCGTTGGTGTACTGAAGATTTGTATCCTCAAGAAACACTTGTCAGCATTCAAAGGGTTGTCAATACAAAATCGGAGGTACTTCTAGAACATATGGCTAAAGCTTTAGATTCTGTTCAGAAAGACAAACAAAAAATAATTTGCCAGTGTTATAATGGTGCTAGTAACATGTCTGGTATAAAAGGTGGATTACAAGCGAAAATTAGTAAACTGTGTAAAAAATCTATACTTTATGTACACTGTTATGTTCAGTGTTTAAATTTAGTGTTAGTTGATAGTATGAAAAGTAATAGAGCAATACTTAACTTTTTGGAAGTGTTAGAGTTTCTACGTTTTTATTGAGGGTCGTGCTTCTCATCATGATATTTTTGAAAAAATCCTTAAAATCCTTTCGCATTATGCTCAAATTAAAACTTTAAAAAAGTTATCACAAACACGTTGGGCATGTAAAGCTGAAGCAGTTAATCATGTTTCTGAGCATTTCGATGGCATAGTCAAAACATTAGAAAAACTAGAAGAATCTGCAACAGACCCCAAACCAGTCAATCAAGCTCAAAACTTGCTAAGTTCAATGCAATCTTTTGATTTTATGTTTTGGCTGCATTTTCTACGACCAGTATTAAACTCTATTAATAGTGTAAATATGGTTCGGCAAAAGGATAACGAAATTTTAGACATAGCAGTACGAGCAGTAAAAACGTTGTCCAGAACTGTGGAAGCATATAAAAAAGAAAAAAGTTTGCTCGTTACTTGACGCTTCTCAAACAACTTTTACACTTAAAGAAAACAATAGAAAAGCTATAGAAGAAATAGCAGGCTTACTAACTGCAGAATTGCATCTATTTTTTCAAGATGTGGATTTTGAAGACAAACTAAATATGACTGACATTATTGCCACATTTCGGACGGGTCATGCAGCACAGTTGTATACTCAAATACCGAAGGCCCTTAAGGGTTTGTTAACAATCCTGGTCACCTCTGTACAAGCCGAAAGAGCATTTTCAAAACTAGTGTAGGTAAAATCCAAAATTCGATCTACAATAACCGAGGACAGACTGGAATCTTTGCTAATGAAAGTGGAAGCAGAGAGGTGTAAAAATGCCAATGTTGATGCATGCGATACAAATGGTGTAATGGTTGGTGACGTAAATGTAAGACTTCTGTTGTATGCAGATGGCACAGTCTTATTAAGTGACAGTGCGCATGAGCTACAAACCGCTCTGAGGTAGTTTGACACAGTCTGTGAGAGCATGAACCTAAAGGTAAACGTGAACTAAACTAAGATTGTGGTGTTCAACCGGGAAGGTGGAAAGGAAGGTAGAGTATTTAGTCTGCAAGATGAAATTGTAGAGCAAGTGGACGAGCTGGTATATCTGGATAAAATGTTTACTGCAAATGGTACAATGGAGGGCGAGACTGAACGAAGGGTCAATGCTGGAAGGAAAGTGATTGGAACTGGAAGTGTGTGGACGATAATAAGAAACGAAAGCGTGAGCCTAGCTGTGAAACGACCAATCTATAATGACGTGTTTGTCCCATCAGTACTATATGGAAGTGAGACATGGGACGAAAGAAAAATAAATGCCGTGGGTATGTAATTCCTGAGATGCGCATGTGGTAAAACGAGAAGGGACAAGATAAAGAATGAATGCATAATAACGGTGTGTGGCGATGATGGATAGATATAAAAGTAGTACATTACGTTGGTTTGGTCACATTGAGAGAATGAACAACGCAAGATTAACGAAGCAAATATATGTGGGTGAGGTTAAAGGAAAGGTCGGGTCTGGTAGGCCGCATAAAACTTGACTGAAAGCAGTAGAATGTATGATAAAGGAAATAAAGATAAGGAGGTATGCGGAGATAGGAAAGCATAAAGAAAGATTGTGAATGAAAAATAAATAAGAAGCAGGGATTGTTTTGCCTACCCCGCAAGGGAATAGCGAGAAGGTTAAGTTAAATTAAGCATTGATAAATTTAGGGAACTAAAGGAAAAGTATAATATTGTCGATTTCTTATTTTTAAAATAAAGAATTAAAGACTTTATGGTTTATCTATTTATTATTTAATTTTGAACTATGGAAAGTTTCAGATTAGTGCGTATCTACGTATCAGACTTACAGATACCTAATGAAATGATATGATGATGTTACTTGGATCGACGATCCTTCATCCTTTGCAACTTAAATCTTTCATAAAATTCACGGATAAATTAAGAAAATGTTGCCATTGGAAGCTTATATCCTAGTTTAAAATTCCTAGTGCCGCCAGTGCCAGGTATGTAGTAATAAGAGTAATATTGAATTGTCTATATTTAATTATCGCATACATAAGTGCATGCTTAGTTTAGAAGTTTCTTACTTTAATCTAACGTACCTTAGGGGTGTTGAAGTGTAACGCTAGTATAGAAGACAATAACTATAAGTTTGTAAAATAAATTTATTACGCTACAAAGTTGTCTAGCAGGTAGCGTTGATGCTACTGAATCATCGATATTAGGCCAATTTAAACGTACCTATGTTAAACTAGCAGGCAATTTGATATTGAACACTACGTTAACTAGCCTATCTAAAATTAATGCTTATAAAGTTACAATCATACTTATTTTTAAGCTAGATGTAGATACAAAATACTATATTTGTACATTTATTATACATATCTGCGGTGATATAAATTATATTATCCTTACATGCAATCGGTATTATGCTTTTATGCACAATTAGTTTGTAACATACCGTTTTTCTAACCCTTTAAAGATTGAAAGGTGAATGATTCTACGGGTTTACTTTAAGCCGTCAGTAATAACAAAAAAAGGAGACAGTAATGAGATGAAGCGGTCAGTAATGGACCACTTTCCAACCTGTGGGAGCTACTATCGATTTAGACTATCAATGTCACATTGACAACTTGCCAATTTAATAAAGGGTCAAGAGTATGCAACCATTTTTTCTCACGTGTGTAGATGGTGAGTGAACGCAAGCAATAGGTGGAAATAAACAACACGTTTTCTTTAATAAGCATATTTAATAAGTGAATTATTGATAACAGGTAACGACAAAACCAATAGAAAAATAGTAAGTATAACATTTACGGCCTCTCATTAAAATAAAAATTAAAAGTCGCATTGTCAGGACCTTCAATATTAAACCAGAAGCCGTGATGGATGTGTTTCAAATTTTTTAATTTGAACTATATAATGTTGCTTGGTTCTTTAATTGTGAATAAAATCGTATACAAACCTCGTCAAAAGTACCATTCTCTCGACAGGAATGGAACACGTTCCGTCTCGGTATGTAATATACTATTATATTTACGCCAATTGTATCATTACATGTGTATACAAACTACATTAAAGTGAAGTAATATTACACCAGGCCGGATCTAGGCAGGAGCAAAACGAAACAAGGGGCAAAGGTAACAAGTTTTTTTAAAAATCTGATAAATTTTATAAATGGCATAAGTCGAATTCTTGAAACAATGTTAGCTGAACTCAAATTGTAATGTGGGTTTCTAGAACCCGGCACTGTATTTCACTCTGCGTACCGTTATTTGGATATACATGGAACTACTGGGGTCATATAAATTATTCGGTATGATGGTTTCAATTTACAAATTATAATTTAAACGTGATATTGTTTGTTGTTTTATCGCGTTGGTTTTCTGGATTGGTGGTTGAAGATTAACAATCTAATTAGCAATCCGGTCCCAGAGATAAAACACAGGACGTAACTTAAACAATGTACTCACAAAAGGGTCAAAATTCTACTTTTGTTGCGTTATAGAAGAAAATTGTATTTTATCAAAATCAATCATTTTTCAGTAACATAAAGAACGAGATAGTCACAATGCCTCAATTCGCTCATTACGATTCGACATAATTATGACCCAGATAATATGGGGTTAGCCTCAGAAGAGTCGTTGAACACCATATGCCATTTTTGAGACGTAATTAAGAGATGAGATGTACCAAAAACAACTACTTACAACAAATACTGAGACAACCACACAGATTGTCTTCGAAAATCCCCAGTATTGAATACTGTAGAACGTGTCGTTTGCTCAAACAATGACGGTAGCAACGGATGGTATGCATTTACAAAAACAGACATTCAAGAATTTGTCTAAATTTACTTAGATAGGAATGGCGTTGAAATAAAATCTTTCTCTAATTCAAAGCAACCCAGAAATTACACAAATAAATATGATAAGGCAACAAGTAGAAGTAAATTTTGAAATGAGCAACGCTAACTTTGACCAACTTAAGACTACGTGCGCTGATGTTCTTGTTAAATTTTAAAGTTTGAAATGCGATTTTTTGTTCTTTTATTGCAATTCTCTCCATATAGGTAGTACCATTGAGTAAATCAGTCAACGGTAGTACTTAAATTCTATATATTTCCCTACGTATACATGCTAAAATCAAGCTGTGTCATACATCCGCAAACCCTGGGTTATATGAAACATCAAATAATCAAACAAATAAAGGGTATTTTTTAAATTTTCAATTAGTTCAAACGCCCAATTGACTTCAAGATATAAAAAATTTCAAGAGATTTGATGCAATAATGTACAAGTTATTTGCAAAAATATGAAATAATCATTGCATATATACCCGAATGATTGTATTACTCACGTTTTAATCACAAAATGTGATCTATTATTTTAGTACTTAATTATTTGTAATTACTTTTTAGGCAATATTTTATGATACAAAATTTCGATTATTAATATAAGAATACCAGAACAAATTCCAAAACCAAACATCAAGAAAGCAGGGAAAAGATGTGATAAACCAACTTGCACTAAATGTGTATTTGCCAAACATTTTGGCTTGGAAGTGATCCATTGCGATTGCTGTCTATGTATTATTCCGGATTGCATCATTTTGTTATACCTAAAAAATAATGCACGTTAAGATACACACTTACAACATAAGACATACCCCATTGCAAACATTTTTGAATATTCACTATTTTTTCTAGACATAACCCATAGAGTGGTAGGTCCTAATAAATCAATTTCTGCCAATTCACAAATCTGGTAAGGCTCAAAGTCTATTTCAATTTTTGGATACATAGAACTTGGTTCTGAATGGTAAGCATAACCACCCTTTTTGACATTTTTATGCCTTCATTAACAGGTAAATACGATGGTTCGTTCTTCACTAAAACCTTATTGTTATAAAACCTTTTTAAGGTGGAGTCATTGGTAATCTAAAAATGATCTAATTATAATTTTCTTAAAAATTCATTGACATACCCCGAAAAGCGTTCTCACATAAACTATATCTTCTAGCCCAACAATTAAATCACTTTCGGTTAACTCACCGATGGTTTTGAATGTTGGGGCAAGTCGTTTAAAAGTGATGAGACAATACTAGATGTGTAATAGTTGTACAAAAGTAACGACATTAGTAATGAAATCAAAACTATAAGCCGATTAGCTGATTGGAAAGGTACAAACATAGCGCCTTGCTGACAAAGAACTCCCCACACTAAAATTACTGCTGAGTGCCATGAGTATAACTCCGCTGATCGCAAATTTTGACGTTCAATTAATAGTGAAAAATTTAATACTACACAAACTACAACAAAAAACGCCATAATTATGTACCATAATGTTGCAGCAAAAGGTTTTAGAAATTGATTAGCTATTTTACCTGAGTGACCAGGATTACGGAATATAAAACAAGTCCTAAAGATTACAATGTTTAATACGGTATATTAAATGTAATATTTGTACCTGAATGGGTAAACGGGAAAAATGAAATCGTAATAGGGAACGCGATCGGTTTTGATCAAGCCAGCACTTATACCAACATCAATTAGCTTCTCGTGCAGTAAATATGCTAATCCACTATCAAATCCTTTAAGTTTCTCTCCAAACCATTTAGGTGTGAGTACCACGGAGCTTCTAAAAACATAAATGTTAAAAATATTACGCTTGTAGGTAGTAAACTCAATTAAGTATCTGTATGTGTGTGCGCGCGCGAGCGCACACGCACTATGATATTCGTGATCTTCTGAACCTGACGGTACACAACCTAAGGAACATCTACTTCATCTACTATAAGCAACATTATAAACAAACAGAAAGTGCTCTAATGGAATCACTACTATAACCAGTTATTGGAAACATATTCTTGCAAGACTTTGAACCTGAAGCCTTACTACAGGATACGCACAAACCAACTAAGATATGTTGGCGATACTTACGCAATATGAACATGTATAAAGGAAAAACTAAACATATAAACAGCATACATCCTAAGATAAAATTGACGACGGAGATAGAAACAGAAAGTAACCGATTATTCCTAAATGTGTGAGTATGCAGGAAAGGCAACGATGAACTGAGTCATACGGTGCACAGAACAATACCGACAGAACTGCACTAAATCACACACCATCGCCCAACACAGCTTCAATCAGTGGTAAAAACTATGGTAACAAGATGAAAAAGGTATCAGATAAAGAGCATATCGAAACAGAATGGGACAAGCTGAAATCACTGCTGTTCATAAACGGATAAAAGCAA
>JARFJB010001761.1:782500-790000 GCA_036346205.1 Vesta saturnalis
GTGTAAGTGTTTGAGTGTGTGAGTGTGTGAGTGTGTGAGTGTTTGAGTGTGTTAGTGTGTGAGTGTGTGAGTGTGTGTGAGTATGAGAGTTTGTGGGTGTGTGTGCGTGAGTGTGTGAGTGTGTGTGTGACTGTGTGACTATGTGAGTGTGGGAGGGGTGTGTTTGCGAGTGGGTGTTGGTTTGTGTGTGGGTCTGAGTGTGAGTGTGAATGTGTGTGTGTGTGGGGGGCGCACGAGCTTGGGTGTGTGCGATCGTGTGTGTGGGCGTGCGTGTGTGCGTGTATGTGTATGTGAGTGTGTGTGTGTTTCACGTTGCTTCTAAGTATAATAAATGTTAGAACAATGTTACAGGTACTACGCTAGCAGGTAGTAGTAATTGCTTAGCAAGCAATTCACTTAATAATAATAATGAATGGTATTTACTGAAGGTTTCTGTAGCTGCGTAGTGGATTAGGTGTTGCAACAAATTTTGTTATGGTCTGGGTTAGTAAATAAATAAAATTAACTCAAAGAATCGTATTAAAATGAAGTGCCATTCTATTATACCCTAAAGTTTTGTTTCAGGTAGTCCATTCAACACCTGGGCCTATCAAGGCTGGTTTCAAATCTGGAAGTTTAAAAGTAGCAGCAAACAGATCAACGATCCATCTAAACTGCTGGCCACTCGAACTTACACATAGTGATTTTTAGGCAAAATTTAAAGTTAAATATTTTCAATAGGAATGCAAATTTTTGAATGCGGCATACAAATTTTAAGAGCTAGTTTTTTTCGGATTAAGCTGCATGACGTATTTTTATTGTGGGACTATAGGTTTTTTATATACGGGGTGATCAATGAAGTCATGCAAAAAATCAAAAAGTTTGTATGAGTGAAATTTCCGCAAAAAATTTTTTTGGTCGTTGCAATATGGTTCGTTATTAAGGTAACATCAATATCTCTAGACGTTTTTGTCAGTTTTTGGATTAAGGCCCTTAGGCCTTGCAGACACTACTCAACATAAAATTTGGGTAGCAAAATTTTTAAAATGCTGTAACTTGACAACCTATGGTCCTGCGATAAATATACGTCATGCAGCTTAATCCGAAAAAAACTAGCTCTTAAAATTTGCAACCGCGTTCAAAAGTTTGCATTCCTATTGAAAATATTTAACTTTAAATTTTGCCCAAAAATCACTATGTGTAAGTTCGATTGGCCAGCAGTTTAGTTAAAGGCAATGTTTGAAAATCGTTGCATAAAGCTTTTAACGATAAATGTTTTGGAAATGTCCGCATCCCGTCATCTTTGTTTCCAGATGGACTTTAGGTTTATATTTACCCTAACAAACTCTACAGCTGATTTGGATTCTGGTACTGTAACACCTAGTACAAAATGAATGACTACGGTTTGTTTGAAAAAGTTCGTCTTAATTGAAAGTATGCGAATGAGATAACAAAAGCTACCATATGCAGATTAGCAAAATCGGCTTGATCAAGATCCATATCATCTACTGTATATTTCAAGCCTAGCATTACCCAACTTTTTCAATTTAGATTATTTTAAAAAACTTAAGGCAAAGTAACACTAAATTAATAACCTCCATGCCGACGTTAAACCAACCACTGGCGCCTTACGAAATAATCTGTTCTTAAAAGTTCTAAATGATTACACCTTTATATACGAACAGGAACATTAGCAACAATTTATCATGGGAAGTTCGTTCTAAATGTCGACACTCTTGTGCTCTCCTTGATGAACACCAATTGAAACAATGCCAAAACTGGCACTCCGCCAGAAACATTTAAACCGTGTGTTGCTGACCATGTATGTAAGCTATTAACTTAAATTCGAAGAAGCACGAATGAGGACACGTGAGGGTACATCAAAAGCTAAAAGAAGCAATACGTATAGCTTTTACAAACCAACCGACATAAATATATGTTACACACTACAGTCTGCGCTTCATCTTCGTACAAGAAAAAGGAAGAGAGCAAGCGA
This sequence comes from Vesta saturnalis, assembly GCA_036346205.1. Lineage (NCBI taxonomy): Eukaryota > Metazoa > Arthropoda > Insecta > Coleoptera > Lampyridae > Vesta > Vesta saturnalis. The sequence continues at coordinate 784,476 of JARFJB010001761.1, forward strand.
CTTATTGAGCTTTCCAAGCTCAATCTGCCTCAGTGATGGATTCCCAACATACATATATTAAGGTCGTATGCATGTTGAGATTAAATATAGGTGTATTCAGGATAAGATCAGAAGAAACGAAGTAAGGGTTCTAAGGGAGATGTTACTAACCCAGCACGCGCTTAAATAGCTGCACATGATGTGCGTACACACAGTTATCATCACAGATCACTCACGTGGTCATGCCGCTATACAGGGTGTCCAGAAACTCTACGGACAAACTTTGCGTAGTGATTCTAGATCCAAAAATAAGAAAAAAAGTTTATATAAACCCAGGTCCGGAAACGCTTCGTTTCGGACGTATAGGGTGTGAAAAAATTTTATTTTTGTAAATGGAAAGGATATGTTTTCTATGTGGATGATATTCCAGACAGATGATTTTGATATGTTAGGGTGCATTGCTGAGAGCCTTCTTACACTAATCTCCGGGTTATCTTCAACAGCCATTAAAATTGCATCTTCATTAGCTACCGTTACGGTGGCCGGTCTTCCTGTTTGGTTGTTTATTGGAGCTACACATCCAGTTTCTCGAAGTCGTTGATAAACGGTTGCAAATGTCGAGTGTTTCGGGCGGATTCTGTTAGGAAATTTTTCAGCGTATATCCGCTGTGCTGCTCTGGTATTACACTGCATCTCACCATAGACTAAAAGCATATCGGCATATTCTTCATTACTAAAAGCAACCATTTTTAGAAATGAAACAGGTTTTAAATTACTATAAAATTATTATGTTAATTTGAAATTTGCGACGCTGTATCAACAAGAGTAACAACAAATGTCATAAATACATTTGTGTATCTAAGCAACAACTTGTCATTTTGTTTTAGTCAAAGCCTGCTAAAATGGCAAGAGATTCAATAGCTGGTTAAATAAATTAAACTGTTCATCAACCAATATCTGTAAAACGGTTGATCTGAGAGGCATCGACCAAGTATACCTTTTTTGCTTAGAACTGAAAAGGGAACAAACTAATTCAAACGGAACAACAATATACCGGGTGGTAAAAAAGTTAAGGCCAATTAACTTTTAGCATACCACTGTAGATGGCACCCCCTGCAGGCAGCATCAAAATCAATAAAATATTTAAGTTTTTCGACCACAAAAACCCCCGTGCTCCAAATTTCAAGACCATATTCAAATTTGTTCGCAAAATATCGCCATAAAACCGAGGAAAATAAATTTTTTTCACACCCTGTAGGTCCTAAACGAAGCGTTTCCGGACCTGGGTTTATATGAACTTTTTTTCTTATTTTTGGATCTAGAATCACTACGCAAAGTTTGTCCGTAGAGGTTCTGGACACCCCGTATATGTATAAGGAACACCACTTGAAGAAACTTCATGCAGAGTAGGTGGTAACAGGAATCACGCATTCACGAATGCTAAGTCGATCGTGTTGTCACTAAGCCACCAGCTCGGCACCTCCATTCAGCGCTTTGTTTCTAAATAGCTTTGGGATTGAGGCGAAGCTTAGTTTGTTATTTACATACACTTTTAAGACAAACGTACTGGACAATAAAATAATGTAATACCAAGGTAATACTGCGCTTTGTGTTATTACATTCCTGTTACTTACGTAAAGTTATGAATTTCACGAAGATGACGGTAAAGGTTGTAAGACAATTTATTTATTGTGTCAACATTTTTTCTTTGTACATTCGTATAATAGGAATCAATTGATTGGTTGTAAAGAGGGCCAGTGTGCTAAAAAATAAAAACATACATTAAATTTAATCTGGAAAACGATTAGATTACCACAATTCCGCTTTCAATCAAAGCTCCTGTTAAATTTTTCCTTTTTGTGTATCGTGTTTCCCTCGAAGTAATAATAATTTTATTTGTCCAAAATCCTACTTCAGAAAATTTTATATCGTAAAATTTGTTAAGCTTTACGCCATACACATCGTATAATTTTCCTTTGTGTTCATTACTTTCGAAAATCATCACCATTACGTCAGAATCTAGTCTTAAAGTAATATTAATTAACGCAGTTGGTATAGCAGCTGAACTGAGTAATTTTTGTTTTTGAGAATCAAATATAAACCATTTATGATGGGATTGAAAAAAATCGAGATTTTCAGCCTACAAAAAGAATAGGATGGCGAGCAAGCGGGTACAAAAAAACTTTACTAACCACTTTCAAAGTTTCTGTAGAATTTGTACATGAAATATCAATTATAAAACCAAAATAGTCAAATGTAGATATACTAAAATTGAGAACATTTGATCTAATGTTATGCATGCTAAAGATTTTGCTAATTTGCACAGTTTCTAAAATGCAAAATCAATTGCAACACAATAGTTAAAAATATTTACCAAATGGGTTAAAGCAAGTATACATTTGCACAAATTTCACATATTTGTACTTTAATAGTTCTGTAAGTATTTGTATATCATTAACTTCGCCTTTTAAGGATTGAATGTCGAGCGCACATATAGCAAAAGGCCGAATACACATAGTTTCATCGTGATAAATGATAATGTAATGGAATTTGCTCTAAAAAGCTGAACAAATTGGAAATCATTAAAGTTTGAAACAAAAATCTGTTCAACAAAGGAATAGTTAAAAAGGAATGTTTTAAGAAAGTACAAACCTCTTTCATATAAAACGATTAAATTCTTTATGTGCTTAAATTGGTCTATAAAGATACATCCACTTATTTGTTGAAAATTCCACTTATAAAATATTTCATCTACTACATCATTTCAAAAACGTCGATATCGATATTGAAATTATCAAATAAAAAAATTATAAAGGTTATGCTGTTATTTCATCATGATTTAGAAAATTTAGTCCAATTGACCCATGTAATATGAAAGAAATATTAAAAAAATCCCAGTTACCCATAAACCCAGAAAGGGATGATGCTAAATCGCATCACTGGACACTTAACGTACTGTTGGAAGATAAAGTGACAAGTTCAACGAATTTGTAAATTTATAATGAAAAACGTGTTTAATAATAAAATAATACAAAGTTCCAAATTAAAATTAACACTGTGAATGAAATAAGACAAAGCATCCAACACACAAAGGAACATGGCGCTTAGAACACATAGTACGTGTATGAGATTTGCAGTTATTCGTAGCGCATCTCCTGCGTGATTTTTCTGGCATATGGACAACGTAATGATCCATGTGGTCAAATCTAATAGCATCCACAACTCTTGATGATGAGATGTACTTGCCAGATGATCCTGGGCGTCTTCTTGCAATCGCATAACGTGTCAAATAAGTTTCGGCAAGTTCTGTTCTAAACTGTAACTGAGATATTTTACTTGTTTTTTTATGTAATATCCACACATTCAGAATAGCAGCATCATTAATCCATGAAAAAATCGGTCACCACCACTTTTTATTACGTATTCCGATGAGATAACAGTTTTGGTCCATAAGATCTGTACCGCCCATACCTTGATTATATCTATAACAAACAAAATACACCCACGTACCACACAAAATCAAAAAAGGCAAATGACAGTCTTTCGTTCCTTGATACTCTGGTAACAAGAAATGGTAGTAAACTAGATATAGATATTTATTGTAACGAAACTAGCACTAAAAGATTCATTACCAATGACTCAAATCACTGTAGACAGCATAAATTCGCGGCTTTTAACTTTTTGGTTCATAGATTGCTTAATATACCTCCTTCAGTTCAAAATTATAATAAATAATTGCGTACTATTAAAGGAATTGCTGCATACAATGGGTTTTCAGATGAAGTAGTTATGAATATAGTTAGGAAACAAACACATAGGATGAGGGTTAAGAACGTAACTACATTAGGTAGCGCTAGAGAACAATTAGAAACAAAGTATGTAAATTTACCAAACTATCCTGCTTATACAAAAGGTCTATCTAAAATCTTTTCCAAAATTAATTTAAAAACAGTCACTACTTCAGATAATAGTTTGCAAACTCTTTTAGGCAACCCAAAAGATAAATTGGATAAGCAAGATATGTCGGGAATCTATAAAATTAGTTGTAAAAACTGTGAACAATTAGATCAAACATATTAGTAATAGGCACGAACTTGTTATGAAAGTTTAGAAATATTCAAAAACAAACAAATTCTAATGAATAATGATGATCAAGGACCTTTAGGCTACTCAGAACTCATTAGACTTTCATCATTTTCACTTTCACTTTTACTTTCACCAGATAAGCAACGAAACGTTACTAGCTGATGGTATATATGTTAGAAATTTTCTTTAGTTCGCCCTAGTCGACTGATGATGATAGCGTAGCTATCGAAACGCGTTCGGTGTTTTTTAATTTTGTGTGGTACGTGGGTGTATTTTGTTTGTTACAGATCCTGCCACAGTTCCAGATTTTTCAAACTTGATTAAATCTCTAAATCAGCTGGGGCATTTACACCACAATATTGTTCTTCCGTTCCACATTAACTGTCGGTGTTACCCTATTTTTTGTAGATGCCGCAGTTACCACTCCATTATCTTTCCAGCGAATAAAAATAATGCCGTCATATCTATCTATTGCACTGGCTATTTCTCCTTTCGGTTTTTTCTCAAAATCTGCCTTACTACGAAATTCTTCTTGATTAAGCTTATGTTTGTTCTTCTGCTTGAGACTCTTTACATTTTCTATAATATTATCTTCCTGTTTATCGGTATTATCCAATTTAGTGTGTGTGTGTGTGTGTGTGTGTGTGTGTGTTGTGTGTGTTGTATTGTATATATATGTTATATATATATATATATATATATATATTATATATATATATATATATATATATATATATATATATATATATATATATATATATATATATATATATATATATATATATATATATATATATATATATATATATATATATATATATATATATATATATATATATATATATATATATATATATATATATATATATATATATATATATATATATATATATATATATATATATATATATATATATATATATATATATATATATATATATATATATATATATATATATATATATATATATATATATATATATATATATATATATATATATATATATATATATATATATATATATATATATATATATATATATATATATATATATATATATATATATATATATATATATATATATATATATATATATATATATATATATATATATATATATATATATATATATATATATATATATATATATATATATATATATATATATATATATATATATATATATATATATATATATATATATATATATATATATATATATATATATATATATATATATATATATATATATATATATATATATATATATATATATATATATATATATATATATATATATATATATATATATATATATATATATATATATATATATATATATATATATATATATATATATATATATATATATATATATATATATATATATATATATATATATATATATATATATATATATATATATATATATATATATATATATATATATATATATATA
>JARFJB010001761.1:795000-850000 GCA_036346205.1 Vesta saturnalis
CCTTTTAGTAAAATTTCATATTTTAATTTCTTTCTACTAATGTTTAGTAATTTACAATCATAGATCAAATGCTCAATTGTTTGTTCTTCATTATTATTACATATGCAATTAGGATTATTGATTATTTTATATTTAAATAAATAACTTCTTATTTTGCCATGTCCTGATATAATTGCTGTAAAAATTGGTTTTAAGTTCATTTTTATTTTTAGTCTTTCATAAATTGATGGAAAGAATAACTTCGTTTCTAATCCTTTTACGGAATTTTGCCAGAAAGTTTGCCATTTGATTAAACTTAATTTTTGTATCTCATGTATAATTACATTTTTTGGAATTTTGTCATAAACAATTAAGTCGTCATTTAAAAATGTTGCTTCTTTTGCTAATCTATCAGCAAATTCGTTCAATGCAATGCCTGTGTGAGATTTTATCCATCTAAAGCTTATTCTCCAATTACTCAATTCTAAATCAATAATAGTTTTTCTAATTTGATCAATTATGGAATAATGAATGTCGTTGTTTTGTAAGCAATCTAAAGTAATTTTGCTATCTGTGAAAATAATAATTGACTTTTCATTATCTGCTGGAATAATATTTTTCATTTTTTGTAACGATTTTAATATAGCAAAACTTTCCGCTTGATTGTTTGTACACATACTATTTAATTTATACTTAAAAGTTGCCAAAATCGTATTATTTTACTAATGACAATGGCACAACCCACGTTTTCATTTAACTTACTCCGTCCGTGTATATTTCATATGTGTAGTTAGTATATTCTGTATTTATAATTGGAAATTTTGCTGGATGTAGCCAATCAGAAATTGATGTAGGATGGTCAAAATTATAATTTAGTACTCCTAGTTTTTTAATAGTATTGTAAATATCTGATAATTCTTGTAATTTAATAATAATAGGAGTCATGCCAGAGATAATACAGGATGCAGGATATGAAATAGTACGATAACCTTTTGATATTTTGATGTTCATTAGTCTTTGAATACTTTCCAATTTTGAACGATTCTTTTTCTTTTTTAAAGCATCTATCCAAACAGAAACTCCATAAGATATTAATGGTAAAATTGCTCCGTTATAAATTATTTTTAATACATCACGTTTTAATCCCCATTTAATTTTTGCTGATTTTGAAATTATGTTTATAAATTTACTACATTTTGAAGTTATATAGCATATATGTTTGTCAAATGAAAATTTTGAATCCAGAAAAATTCCTAAATATTTTAATTCTTGCACTTGTTGTAATGTTTTATTATTTATGTAAATATTTAATTTAAAATTACAAGATGATCTTTTTCTTGATATAAGTAAAACCTTCGATTTACTTTCATTAAATTGAATTTTATTATCAATTGCCCATGTTAAAATTTTGTTGACATCAATATTAGCACTATTTTCGGCTTCAATTGCAGTTTTCCCTTTAGTAATAATGATTATATCATCGGCAAATGCAATAACTTTAGTGTCCTTTTTATATTTTAAGTTCAATAAAGAATTATATAATATAATCCAATAACCGGGAGCACAGCAAGAACCCTGTGGGCAACCTTTACTTACAGATTTTTCTTTAGATAAATAATTTAATTGTATTTTTGCTTTTCTTTGATTAAAATAATCTTTACTAAGATTGAATAAGTTTTTTGGACAATTGAATTTTATTAGTGCATTTAAAATTGAAGGCCACCAAGCAGCGTCGAAAGCGCCCTTTACATCTAAGCTAGTTAAAATGATATCTTTATTGTTACTAATACTGGGTACTATTTCTTCTTTTAAACACATAATGGCATCAACTGTGCTTGATTGAGGTTTAAAACCGAATTGATTTACGTTTAATAATTTGTTTGAATATAAATAATACATAATTCTGAAAATGTAAACTTTCACCATTAACACTCATAATAAAATACTTATCTTTTTTGGGATTTTTTAATGGTGTACTTTAAATTATACAATCTAAACGTTTCGATAACACTTACAGTTATCTTCGTCAGTAGTAATGTTTCTTACATTTTCATATTTCAGTCCTTTATGGGGAGGAAACTTATCGTTTTATCAGACAATTTGAAAAATTAAGGAAACGTAAAGCACAATTATTATCGTCACTCACTTTTTTATTACGATGCCGAGACCAAAAGATTATCCCAAAGTTTATCTATATTAAAAGAAATTTTAATAACAAGCAAGCGAATAATATTTACAGAAGAACTGAAAATGCTCTTCTACGTAATCAAATACATATTACTAGGAAGTTACTGGATAACACCGATAAAAATCTTTTATATTCACATTTAGAAATTTCATCTATTTTGAATAAAGAAGATTGGGATAAAATTGATTCTATAACGTTTAAATCTATGGAAATAAATTTTGACATCTCATGTCAACGTCAAAAAGAAAAATTTAATAAATTATATAAACAACAAAATAATAGACCATCTATTGATTGTAGAAAACAGTTATAAACCTTTCTGATAATGTTGTTTCAGATTATGCTATTGAAGCGCTTTCTAAAGGAGGAAATTTTGCGATAACTCCAAGAGTAATACCTTTTGAAGATATAATTTCCAACATCGAAAACTCCATTAGATTATTACCTTTTGATGCTGCTAATGAAGTTAGATATAACACCGTTAACATATTACGTAAAACAAAACCTCCAAAGAGCAACTTATCCTTTCGTCAACGACATGCTTTACTTGATCTTAAACGCAATGAAAGTATTATAATATTAAAATCAGATAAAGGTAATGCAACTGTTATATTAAATATGAACGATTATAACACTAAGATAGAACAATTGTTGGGACCAGAAACTTATCGTGAAATACCAAAAGATCCAACAAAAAAGTTTCTTTTAAAAACTAAAGAGCTGATTAAATTATCATCTATTCCTGAAGAAATAAAAAGAAACTATCTAACTCTGAAGCCATTTCCAAAACTATATGGTTTACCAAAAATTCATAAACCTAATATTCCTTTAAGGCCTATTGTTAGTGCAATTGGTTCTCCTACATATCACCTTGCAAAACATCTTACATTCTTATTACAACCTCATATAGGAAAAACACCCCATTACATTAAAAATTCTGCCGACTTTGTTGAAAAATGCATAATTTCAAAATTGAAGAGGGTGATATAATGGTTAGTTTGGATGTTATTTCACTTTTTACAAAAGTACCTCTAAAAGAAACTATTGAATACATAGATCATCTTTTTCCAAAGGACATAACCATTCTTTTTCAGCACTGTCTTACTACAACTTATTTTCAGTGGAATAATAAATTTTATGAACAGATTGAAGGTGTAGCAATGGGTAGTCCCCTTAGTCCTGTTATAGCTAATTTTATATGGAAAAATTTGAAACATTAACGTTACAAAATACACCTAAAAACCTTCAGTTTGGTATAGATATGTAGATGACACATTTGTTATTTGGAGACATGGAGAAGAAGCACTGCATGAGTTTTTGGTTTTATAAATGGTATACATCCTAGTATTCAGTTTACCATGGAAAAAGAAACTAATGGAAGTTTACCATTTCTTGACATATTAATATCTAAAAATAATAATTCACTATCTTTTAAGGTTTACAGAAAGCCGACACACACTGATAGATACCTTCATAAATTATCCAACCACCATCCACGTCAAAAATTAGTGTAATTAAATCTTTAGTAGATCGAGCAAAACGAATTTGTGACCCTGAATTTTTGAATGAGGAATATAAATATTTAAGAAAATCCTTACAAGATAATGGATATTCACTTACAGATATTGATAATGTTATTACACCTCCTAGGCGTAACCTTAAAGAAAAACCAGTTCTTAATGTTGGTACTGCTTTTCTTCCTTTTATAGCTAATGTTACAAATAGAATTAAAAAAAATCCTAATTAAATATGGCATTAGGACTATTTTTAAACCTACAAGAAAAATTAAAGAACATTTAAGATCACCTAAAGATGTGTCAAACCCTTTATCATCTTCAGGAGTGTATAAGTTATCCTGTTCATGTGGAAAAGTATACATCGGGACCACAAAACGTAGCTTTGATACAAGACGCAAAGAACATATGAGATTTTGTAGATTGGGTCAACCAGAGAGGTCTGCTGTGGCTGACCATGCCCTGAATAATCTAAATCATGACATTCAATTTGACAATATGAAAATATTGTCAAGACAAACCCATTATTATGTTCGTTTGCAACGTGAAGCTATTGAAATATATAAACACCCGAATAATTTTAATAGACAAGAAGAAAATCTCCGTTTAAATAGGTTTTGGCATCTTATAATTAAAAAAGAGCATAATGATACGCCTTGATTTCAATTTGTTTTCAACTTTTGGTATTTCTAGGTTTTTTGCTGTGTTTTTCCTAGACCTTGAAGCAAATGCTTTACCAATTATATGTTAAATTCCACAGCACTATAATTTAACATAAATAGTTGAAATTAAATTGAAATTAAAAATTACAAGGAACGTTCTGCATTGTGCTTTTCATTGTTAATAACACTTCCAATTATTGATAAAGATATCTCTTTGTTAGATTTAACTGGGTTATTTTTGATGTAATGTTTGGATTTGTGAATGCTTCTATCATTTTAAAATTGAAGTTTTTCACAACTTTACACTTACATCATAACTCGATTAAATTTTGTTAAATGTGTTTTTGGCTGGCAAATTTCATCGTTAGCTTTCGTCGTAGAGAGTGTTCTGGTTTGTCATCTTTGAGGCAGTTTAACAATATTTAATTTTAATGACCTAGTTATTCTTTACTACAATTTTATAGTTGGCTTATACGTTTCTCAAACTGTTATATTAATAGCAGGCTTATGTTTATGTTTGAATTTTTCAAATTTGACAAAATTGTTTACTACATCTTTAACAATTTTTAAGAAACATTACTACTGACGAAGATAACTGTAAGTGTTATCGAAACGTTTAGATTGTATAATTTAAAGTACACCATTAAAAAATCCCAAAAAAGATAAGTATTTTAATACATAATTCTGTTTATTAATAATTTTTCAAGAATTTTTCCAGCAACATTTAGTAAACTTATAGGTCTAAACTTAGAAATATCTTCGTCATATTTTTTACCAGGTTTAACAACAGGTATTATTAAAGAAGTTTTCCAAATACTCGGAAAAATTCCTCTTGTTAAGCATTCATTATACATTGAAGTAACAAAATTTGGAAATTTATTGAATAATCTAAATACAATGTTACCGTTAACTCCATCTTCTCCAGGAGATTTGTCATTGTTCAATTTTTTAATTACAGATCTAATTTCGTGAATTGTAAATTTAGCATCATCAATAGTATTTATATTTTTTGTCACATCTAAACGAATTTGTCTATGGTATTCGTTATCATATACGGGGTTATCAATCGGAATGATGTTTTCAATTAAATATTCAATGGTATCATTTAAATTTTTTGTAAAATAACCGTCACTTTTCTTTAAAGTGCTTAGCGTTGAACATTGTTTGACTTTATCAGAAGCTAATTTGTAAACCATGTTCCAAGGATTGTTAGTAGTAGTTAAATTGCAAATATTCTTCCATGATTTTATTTTTTCTACATTTATTTGTTTAAGAAATTGTTTTCTGTTCTCAAGATATAACCTTCTTCTCTCACCTCTAAGATTTTCATTATCTTTCGTTCTTTGGTATTTTCTTCTAAGAGCATTAACTTTTTTACGTAAAATGGTTAAATCTGTATTCCACCATGGAACTGTTTTTTGAAATTTTTTGAAACCTTTCTTCGAAGTTTTGAAAGATTGTTTACAAGAAAGTAACAAAGCATCTTGAAACATTTTCATAAAATTATTTAAATTGAAACAATGTTTTACTTTATTTGATAACTCGAAATCTAAATCAAGGTTCAGATGATTGCATCCAAACGTATTGGAAAAATTTTCTGTAATTCTAATATCAAAAACTTCATAATTTTCTTTCACAACAATAAATTTGTATCTTGGAAATGACACACTTGAATTAAAATTTTGAAAACACTCAATGTCAAAATTAATAATACTGTGATCGGAACCACTTTCTGTTTCTCCACATTTCCAGTCTTTAATAAAGGAAGCAAATTTATTATTAGATAAAGTTAAATCTATCTTACTGCTACCTCTATTATTTATAAACGTAGGGATATCGTCTAAACTGTTAACTACATGTAAGTCTTTTAATATTATAAACTCTTCTAACGTTCGACCTCTTGTATTTTTTATAACATCATTCCAAAACGTTGATCTTGAGTTACTGTCTAAGCAAAACACACAACCAAAATTTCCAATAAATTCAATAATATTATCTATTTTTTTCAAATCTTCTTCAATATTTCGGTTGATATCAAAATACATACTAACTATAAAAAATTTTAACTTATAGAATACAATTTCAATCAAAACAGTATCTTCGTCAGATAACTGTTGAATAAAAATAGCATCAACATTTTTATTATTAATTAAAATAGCTGCTCTTTGTCTTCCGTTTCCTATACTAAATAAACTGACACTATTGGAAATGCCTGCAATTTTATTATTTAAAATATATGGTTCTTGTAAAAATACAAAATCCACATTATTTTCTGTTTTTATGTTCATTAAATTATGCGTTGCGGTCCGTGAATGATTTGAATTTAATTGTATACACGATAATTTAGATGAATTCTTAAAATCACGATTATTATTGATTCTATTTAAAGTTCTTGAATTAATCGACATTAATGTTCAATTAATTGTTGCAATCTTCTTATGTTTATCAAATAACACGGACAATCTTTGTTTAGAGACGAGTGATTGATATTTAATGCAGAGTTTTTATTATACTTATTTTGATTGACACAATTGATGCATTTAAATTCTTCCTTTATTGCGGCACATTCTTGAATTTTATGTGGTCCAGCACAAAGTGGACACGTTAGTTCTCCTGTACATACTTTAGCATTGTGATTATACTTGCTGCAATTAAAACAACGTCGTATAGATATATAATCGTCAACATAACAGATATTCCAAACCATTTTTAATTTATTATTTGATATATTTTTTCTGATCTGTGGTGACACTTCTATCACTAAATTATTATGACGTTTTTTATCACGAAAAATAAATTTAGGTACTATATCTTCCAATTTTAGATGCAACTCATTATTCTGATTTGTAATGATATCAACACAGTTTTCCAAATTTACCTCTTCTGAATATTATATATTACCATCCGTGGTAATATTAATTTTGGAGTATAAGTTTCTAATTCTTTATTACAATTCTCATCTATAGATTTTTTTAATATTTCAATTTCTTCCTTAGTTTGTGATTCTATTATAATTTTACCATCTTTCATGGATTTAAACGAATTAATACCTACTTGAATATCTACTGGATTAATTTTACTTTTTAAAATAGTTTTTATAGATTCTGAACTTTCTTTACATTTAGATTTAACGATAACTTTAAACTTGCTTGTCTCGTCTTTTTGAACATTACCTTTAAGAGTGTCAGCAAACGTTTTATGTACTTCTGGATAATTGTGAGTAACATTTGCTGTTGACATAGTCTGATTTTTCAAATTTGTGCATTCATTTACTTTTTCTTTTAAAACACTTACTATTTTATTATAAGATTTTCTCAAAATACTTACTGATTTTACAATATCTTGTCTTAAATCAGCTCTCAAATTACCACTTTTTTCAGTCACTTCTATTAAAGTTTGTAATGCATTTTCAAATGTCACATCCACGTCAGATGACATTTATATATATTTTTTTAATTTTTGTATATTCTTGAACACAAACACAAATTATAACAAGTTTTTTCACAAAATAACTATTACAAAAATACACTGCCGGAGTTGTAAAAATTATTTCAATAAAATGTAATAGATATTATCGATTAACATGCAAGGATTACATATAACTGACGCATAGACTACTTCGTCTTTTGTTGTGTCTGTGGCTGTGTCTGTGTCTGTGTCTGTGTCTGTGTCTGTGTCTGTGTCTGTGTCTGTGTCTGTGTCTGTGTCTGTGTCTGTGTCTGTGTCTGTGTCTGTGTCTGTGTCTGTGTCTGTGTCTGTGTCTGTGTCTGTGTCTGTGTCTGTGTCTGTGTCTGTGTCTGTGTCTGTGTCTGTGTCTGTGTCTGTGTCTGTGTGTGTCTGTGTCTGTGTCTGTGTCTGTGTCTGTGTCTGTGTCTGTGTCTGTGTCTGTGTCTGTGTCTGTGTCTGTGTCTGTGTCTGTGTCTGTGTCTGTGTCTGTGTCTGTGTCTGTGTCTGTGTCTGTGTCTGTGTCTGTGTCTGTGTCTGTGTCTGTGTCTGTGTCTGTGTCTGTGTCTGTGTCTGTGTCTGTGTCTGTGTCTGTGTCTGTGTCTGTGTCTGTGTCTGTGTCTGTGTCTGTGTCTGTGTCTGTGTCTGTGTCTGTGTCTGTGTCTGTGTCTGTGTCTGTGTCTGTGTCTGTGTCTGTGTCTGTGTCTGTGTCTGTGTCTGTGTCTGTGTCTGTGTCTGTGTCTGTGTCTGTCTGTGTCTGTGTCTGTGTCTGTGTCTGTCTGTGCCTGTGTCTGTGTCTGTGCCTGTGCCTGTGCCTGTGCTTGTCTGTGTCTGTGTCTGTGTCTGTGTCTGTGTCTGAGTCTGTGTCTGTGTCTGTGTCTGTGTCTGTGTCTGTGTCTGTGTCTGTGTCTGTGTCTGTGTCTGTGTCTGTGTCTGTGTCTGTGTCTGTGTCTGTGTGTGTGTCTGTGTGTGTGTGTGTGTGTGTGTGTGTGTGGGTGCGTGCGTGCGTGCGTGCGTGCGTGCGTGCGTGCGTGCGTGGGTGTGTGTGTATAAAATCAAAAATTGTATCCCTTTATAAAAAGTATTTTCCCGCCCAACGATGCAGTTCGGAATGATTGAACTAAGAATGCTGTTTTTGGCGGCGTAGCTTGATGTAATCATTATTATTTTATATTTAAAATAAACTTTAACTCTTTAGGAATGAAAATATTGGGTTATCAATTACAAAAATATTGATTATAATTACTTACGCCAGCGGATTGCTCAGCGCCTCTATATCAACAAACTTCTCGATATTTAACAACATACACACACCTACAAAACAACCCCGATGTGTAACTAATCGAAAAGAAGCGCTTCCAGTATCTCATCCGATGAACTCATGTCTCCAGAGAAACAACTTTTAGCACTGGCGGGGCGCGAAATCCCGCGAAACGGGAATAGTTTTGTCGATGCCAAACAGCATCACTGGGCTCTAATGGGTTAAACAAAATTATGTACGTACACTATTAACATTAAGCAACGAAAACAGTACCTACACCACAAAGTAAAACATTTTCAAAATATGACCAAAATTCCCAACTCTAGTTCTACTAGACCAACAAAATTGATATAAATCTTTTGGACATATTGACTCCAAATAATGGCCAATGCCCTAAAACCAACAAATTCCATTTTTATACATCGCCATTTACCATTTTATTAACCAAGTTGATGGGTCAATAAGATTTTTGGGAGCATATTGGAAGTATGCATACTCTCAATTACATAGATTTATCTAAACACAGTGACGTTTCTGAAAGAGCTTAAGAATTTAGGAGATAAATAACCTATCGCGTCCCTTAAAAAAGTAAAATTATTAAAAAACATTTCATTCAATACACATACATTTATTTTTCGCCCTCCTTTTTTTCGATTTTTTCACATTTTTTTTCCAAATTTCCAAAATTTTGGGAAAACTAAAACACAACCCAGACGCTTTAACCTACCGCTTTCTGGAAATTCACAGTTTTTGGTCATCTTTTGGCACTTTATTTGACTACATAAATCCTTTCAGCCTGTTTACCTGTTTATTTCGGTAATTAGTACGCAAACTAAAAACTAAACAGGTATTGATTAGACTTGTATTCACATAAGTTAATATCTTCAAGACAAATAAACATGATAAATTTGGAGTTATATTATCTGTCATGATCAGTGTTACCACATTAAGAATTCTACGCCGTTTCACAAAAAAGGTAATAATCTTGATGTAAATTGCAATATACTACTGTCTATTTATCGAATTTTTTCAAAAATTATTGAAGAAGTAGTATTTGACAGAAGCATGTCATTTGTCCGCCATCATAACATTATTTCTAAATCTCATTTTGGCTTCGTTCCGAAGTCATCAGCACAGTCTGTAAGATTTCATTCGATATCAAATTGAAAATCAGAAGTTTGCTGCTGGTATTGATTTCGACCTATCAAAAGCATTTGATACATTGAATGACGAAATACTTTTGCTAAAATTAGAGCAACACTGTTTCACTAGTACTAGCGCCAAACTAATACAATCCTATTTCGAAAATAGAACGCTAAGGGAGGAAAACAATAAACTCCGAACATTCTATTCTAAACCGGTTATTGTCAATGAAGGGGTGCCACAAGGGGCACTAATTAGACCATTGCTTTTTTTTGTTACATACAAGCGATCTAAGCGCTAACTTTCAATTAGAATCCACTTATCAATTCGCTTACAATACTTTTTGTATCGTCTGTGTGCCTAATTTTCAGGAACTACCCTTAACCGCTTCGAATGTTGTCTCCAACACGATAAATTCAGAAAACTTATTGGAATTAAATGAATCTTAAACAGACGTAACTGTGTTTAACGATAAATTATACGATATATGTACGACTAGGAAATCAAGCTATACCACAGAAAAAATGGTATGACTCTCGAAAATAGATTGAAATGGTCCTATTATTGTCTCAAGCTACGACAGAAGCTAGGTTCTTTAAGTTATCTTATCAAACACCTAAAATCACAAATATCTATTGACACAATTGAAATGTTCTATTTTTCCAAAGCACTATATATCTTACTTTACGGTATCATGTTTTGGGGATCAAGCTCTCGCTTAAAAGAAGTTTTTTAAACACAAAAGCATATTATTAGATGTATTGTCGATGTACCAACTCTAACATCAGTTAGAAAATACTTCGTAAAACCATGATGACCATAATGACTGTTCCATCCTTGTGTTTGTAAAAAATATCCTAACTAGTTAGTTAAAAATTCATGAAACTAAAATGCAATGATCACACGTAACAGCGATTATTTCAGTATTCCTGTACACGGAATGTCACTGTATGATAAAGGAGCTTACTATCCATGTTTAAAAGCTTTTAATTCGTTACCAGAATCTATCAAAAATATAGGATCCCAAACCAAATTTAAACAAGCTATCAGACGACAAGAATAAATCTATTGGGATAAGATCGCGAGACTTTGTGGACCATTGGACAAAACTTCCACGCCCAAATCCACTTTTTAGGGTAATTATTATGTAAAAATTCAGGTCCCTCGCGGTGGCAGTGCGGAGAGACACCGTCCTTTTGCAGCCACATATTCTGTTGTTCATCATTATTAAGCATATAACGGAGGATTTGAAGGTAGATACGATCAGTCAGAGGAGTCTTAAAAAAATACGGTCCAATAATTCTATTGTGAAGAGTGCCTGAGCAAACATTTATGGACAAGTGGTTTTCGTTTTGCATTTGTCGGATCCAAAATGGGTTGTCTAATGGGTAATAGTGCATATTACGATGATTTACAGCACCATTTCTTCTAAATGTAGCCTAGTCTGATAACATAATATGACATAAAAAGTTTTGATTAATTTCAAGTTGAGCATTAATCCACTGGCAAAATTTTACTCGTCCTTCGAAGTCATCATTGCTTAATTCGATATGGTAAGGATGACATTTATATTTTCTAGTTATCCGATTGAGAGTTGATCGTGACGTTTCATATGATATTGCTGATCCCCTTTGCATCATGGCTGGAATAATTTCATCCGTTCGCGGTGATTTATATGGATCAAATGAGTTTACTGCCCATTTGATTTTATTAAAAGTAATCACTTTCCTGGCTATTACCCAGTCCGCCCTTGATGCTCTACTTCATCGGGCCCTCGGTTTTGATGGTCAATCTGTGATTGATCTAATACTTCCGAGCCAGGAAAGTGTACCCGAAATAGTTCGGTCATAGTATCCTTTCCTGTCTTCATATATTGTCCGGTGTCTTTTACCAGATTACTTATTGAGCACTGAGTGTCCTTAAAGAGTAACTTGTAAATCCTGGCACATTCTGAAGTCCTTTCTATCTCCTGGCAGTACCTACTCCATCACGCTCTTTCAGTGCTTTGTTGTACTCAGTTAGGGATGGTCAGCTTACTGGATTGCACTGATAACTTGAAGTTGGTTCTTGTGGATTCCATAAACACACACACAGAGATAAAAATATTTTTTTAGTACGCAAATTTACATGTATATTTTAGACTTTTGCACGGTTAAAGTTGTTTGAGAACAATTCAAATGGATTAAAAACAGTATCTACTACACGATAGGCTAGTCGCAAAATAGCAGTAGATTCTAGAATTTTGAATCTTTCGGCGATACATGATCATTGTGGGAGAAATAATAAACGTAAATGCTAAACAAATAGCAGAAACAAATGGAAACTTAAATGACACCAAGACCTTTGAATTTATCTTTTTGTTATGTTTTGAAGAGAGGCTTTATCAAAAACTCAGGAATAAGAAACGTCGTTGACTGTAATGTCCTCGACAAAATTTTAAAATTAATGGCTTTTTGTTATATTAGATAACGGCGTCTAGGTTCGAAAATTTTCTCAAAATAAATAGTAAATTTAAAAATTGTATTAATTTTTTATTAAACACATAAAGAAAAAATTTACCTCGAGTAGGATTTGAACCTACGACATGTACTTTTCTAGAGTACCTCTCTAACCAAATGAGTTATCGGCGATACAATCCCTAATCGACGTAAATTTTGTCTTTATGTATGTAGAACTGATGTAAATTCTAAATATAATGAGATTACAGTCAAATTACTTATATTAATGAAATGTGAGCCTGCAATATCGCATAACAAAAACTGATAATAAATAATAAATTGATTTGTTTAACAAGTGAAGCTACTTTTGAAAGTTATATAGAATATTTTTAAGAATAGGAACAACAGTGCAAATGCCGATAGAAATTTTAGTCGTTTAAAACAAATTAAGTCATGTGCCAGGTCAACAATGCTAGAAGAAATATTTAATAATTTATCTATTTTAAGTATTGAAGCTGATTATACAAAAAAAAATAGATTTTAACCTTATATTGCATAAACATTAAAACTAGGCGTATGCTACTATAATTTAAAGAAAAATAGGTAGGTTTTAAAATTATATACACATAATTGTGTTTCATTTTTTAGATTTAAATGTATAAGCAGTGTAATAAATAATAAACTTGATATTATGAATTATTAAAATGTTTTTTAATAATCTTTTGAAAAAGTAAAGTGTTATTTTTCACAAAAAAAAAAAGGGGAAATATAATTCAAATTGAGGTGGACGAACAAAATATTATTATTTGGCACCCTCCAAACATGCTGCCCCCTCCTCTTTCTCAAACTAACTACGCCACTGATTAAGTATATTGTATAGATGAATAGATGAGCGGTATATTGTTAATATAGAACATCCGTTAGGTTAACAGTTACTTTTAATTCTGTATGATATAGTACGTTTGTTTTATTAATAAATTAGTATATTCTAGAATATAAACCTATGCTTAGGGCTGTTTCTACCCGGGGGTGCAATGGGTGTGAGGCACACGAGCGGCAAGCTTCGGGGGCGACGGTAGACACCAGGTTACAGAAAAATTCGAAAAGCGACAAATTGTAAATAACTATGAAACAAACATTACATGTATGTAGTACATACATTTCAAAACCTAAGCATACAAAAATAAAATACTAGCTTGATTATTTAAAGTGAGACATTTTGATTCGCTTAAGCTAATCCATAGGAGTGCTTCATCTATGTCCTAGGTTTTGTCTAAGCGCAGCGTGTTGAAATCTCCAAATACTCCTTTATTCTTTGGGTAATAGGTATTTATGCCGTATTCTACAATACATCTAACCGACACCCCCCCCCCCTCTAATGCCACGAATTAATTTAATTAAGTTAATCTCAGTCATTTTTTGTTAAAGTGTAGGAATATAATTTTTTTGGGGGACCACAGCTAACCTACTGCCCACTGCTTCTTCAAATTATATGAATATCATTTATTGATTACTCGAATTATTTTTTACTATTTTTTGGAATAGTTACAGTTGCATATAAACCTATGTCGTCAGCGAATTGTGAAGTTTTTACATTCGATTTAACATTTCTCACTATATCCTTTACATAAATGATATATAACAGAACTGAGAAACCCTCCTGCTTGAGGAACTCCTTTAGAAATGATTCACTTGAGAAACTCCTTTAGAAATGATTCACTTTACTTCTTAATTATGAATCTGGCACTATTTTGAACTTCATTAAGAAATAACATCTACTGTTTAGAATATTCGCGGAAAATCATATGACCAATTTCCATCGTTTAAAATCTTTCCACTCTGTATTTGTCTATTTAATATAAAATTGTGATAATTACACTAAAGCATATTTATTCCTTATACAACAAAATATTCAATATGATTGAAATTACTATAAAGAAGTCAACGTTTGCTTTAACAACTTAATGTTACTTTTTCGGCTCCGCGCAGGATTTTTTAGGAATAACTTATTTAAAACTAGGCCTTATAAATACATGCACCGAGTTGATATTTGACATTTGGATTCCGAACGTATCAGTGTCAATAACATAGAACTTTGTGCTTATTTTTGTGTTCAATTTTATGATTATCATTGAGTTACAGCGGCTGCAAATTTATTAAACGTAAGTACACTTTATGCTATATATTTTTTCTCACGCACGGTTACATAACTACTAGGATAAATTTATATATTTAGATAATGGCAGATTTTAGTAAACAAAAATAGCAAATATTTTTAAATGTTTTAAAACATAACATTAATTAAAAAATCGCGATAGGTATAAACTTTGATTTATCTATTGGAAAAATTAGAATAGAATCGCTCTTTTGCAAAATATTAAATCCAAATCAACGTATCGAAACAGCAGAGCATTGTGTTGTAAAAATTCATCTTTATTGAAATGTCTCCAAACATTTTAACTACGATAAGTGTGTGGACGCCTTATGTCGTACTTGATTTTATTCTAAATATATCTCTGATAATCGGAAAAGGCTTTCTGGAGCTCAATACAGAAAAGGAAGCCTGAAAAAAAAGGAGTTAGCAAGTGGCTCGGGAAAGTCTGAAGAGGCAACAGAGAATACATCGCAAGATCATAATGACGAGATTGATGAGACATAAGAAACAAAATTCTGAAGAAAGTTGATTTAACCGAAGATATAAATCCTGAAATAGTGGAGCTTGTGGTTAAGAAAAAGTCAGAGGACCAGTGTTCGTAGAAGTAGTAAACGTGCAAAAGAACGATATTTATAAGGATCCTGGCCATTGGCCTTCCGTACTATCCGACAAAGTTAAATTATGTTTAATAGAATTAGACATAACCCAACTTACAGAAAAAGATGTGAACTTTCCCTTGGATAAAGATTGCAGAGGTTTCCCATCTTCATATTATAAAAAATATTACAATATTGCGTATCTTGTTTTGCTTGCAAAATATTTAAAACCTTTTTTAGTGCCTTTGTTGAACGGTATACGTATTGGAGACATTTATCTCAAGTTATAGAGCGCCATGAATGATCAAAAAGTCATATTTGTAACTCAAAATCTTGGGTTAATTTAAATAAACCGATTAAATTTCAAACCACTACTGATGCGCTATAAATGAGAAATTGATAAATCAGGAAAAAGGTAGATGGGTATCCCTGTTAAAAATTATAATTTATACTGTTAAATTTATGACCGTTCAAAATTTAAGTTTTAGAGGTAAAAATAATAAGTTGCACGAGCAACAAATTGGAAATATTTTTAAATTAATTGAAACAATTACACAGTTTAA
The DNA here is from genome assembly GCA_036346205.1 of Vesta saturnalis. Lineage (NCBI taxonomy): Eukaryota > Metazoa > Arthropoda > Insecta > Coleoptera > Lampyridae > Vesta > Vesta saturnalis. The sequence goes on from JARFJB010001761.1 coordinate 810,944, forward strand.
TGACACTAGATCGGTTCATATCTTTAAAATTAACAGGAATCGCACAATTATGCCTCACTATTTGGATGTTCATGTTAAAAACAAGCTTATCTCCCTTTTGAAAAGAAAGGAAGACACAAAATAATAAACCTGCTGAAAGTAAATACTGTTCCATTATTTTAGACTCTAAGCAGGGCCGTGTCTAGCGGGAGGCCATTTCTAAGTTTAAAAGAACAATATGGCAAGTTCAGTTTTTTATATAAATTACATTAATTAGATGATAATTTATTACAAAAACATGTAAATTATTTAGTTTGTTTTTTCGTTTAAAAATAGATCCTGAAATATAGTACATTTCTCCTCGCCTCGGACTTCTGCTTGTTTTACCAAACTGAACCAAAATGAACTTTGCACGAAGCCGTTTGACCCCTGACTCTACGTCTGATATGTCACCAGGACCAACTTACCGTTGTGGTAAGATTTGTTCTCTTAAGTAATGAATCAAAATAAATTGAAATTAGCATTCATTACAATATCTGATTCAACAGTACAGGGTATAACTAATGTTGTAATAAATTTTTGAGGATTTACAACATTTGGTTAGATGATCTAAGGAGACAGGGTTACAATAATTGCGAAAAAAATTCTTGACTTATCCTAGAACTTTCTATGTGCCTTGTGTAACCTAGAGTTTAAATTTAGTTGTTAATGATGCTGTTAAAGTGCCTAGATATAACAAGTTTTTTTTTTGTACACGAGCTATACGTCTTCTTGTCTGCGTCCATTAAACGTTGGCGGGTATGAAAAATGAAATCTTGTAAGGTTATTTTGGTGCACCGTGTATGTGTAGTATTTTGATAACGTGTGTAACGTGTTTTGAATGTAGCTGAAGTGAGTTTGCATGAAAAGCATTTTTGTGTATGCGAAATGTAAGTTGGTGTAATTGATACGCTACTGGAATTTAGTGAGGCATTGGTTATCATGTGAAGGAATATTTGAATGCTGTAGAAAGATTTTAATGTGGAAAAGTTAAATTTGGTTGAGAAATAATGTTTTGAGTACATTTTTATTGATACGGCACTGCTACAATGTATGGAGGAATTTGGAGTAAAGAAATGGTTGTAGACGTATGAGTGAGTGTGTTTATGATATATTGATATTTTATTTACCTACAGTAAGGAATACATATGCATATTTTTGTTTGTAGAAATTTTTGTAATGCGGTGCAACAGGAAAATTTAATGCATGTTCAAGAATGAAGTTGATAGAAAGTGAGGGAGTTCATTAGATTGTGCGGAAATAGAATTCGCACATATGTGAGATTTGTAATAATCTGGTTAATCTACAGTGTGAATGTAATTGCAATTGATGGTTTCTTCGGAAAGTTTTAAGTGGATTTACAAAGTAATTAAAGATGGCTACGTTTATTTCGCATTGTTGACATCTTCTTCCACGTTGGAACCTTCGACGCGGCAAAGAAACGCACGCAATACTCAATTGGGATAGATGAATTTTGATCTTAGCGCAAATTTATTGTGACGTATTGGCAATATGGCGGGCAGAAGGTATATAAGCAAGGGGTTGGTGAGTTAGTTGGTACCGAGCTGGTAGCGTAGTGGTGACACGATCTGCTTAGCATTCGGGAGTATATTGGTTCGATTCCCGTTACCGTCTACCTTGTATGAGGTTTTTCAAGGGGTTTTCCTCATGGACATGTAGGGGCATGGTCACTGCGTATATGCAAACCACGTGCGGCTGCTTAGGCGAATGCTGGGGTAGTATCTTCCCCCTCAGAGCCCTAACTCCGTTCCTTCCCATCCTATCCTGACCTCACCCATCCTTAATCCCACCATGCATATATACGTAATGTATGTATGTATCCTGGGAATCCATGATTGTGGCTGAAGGAGCTCGGAAAGCTCGAGCAGCCCGCCCTGCTCCTTGGGTAAGGAATGAAATACGTGGCCGTTTCCTTTCCTTTTCCGAGTTAGTTGGTTAGAGGTTTTAGATAGCTCGAGCAGAGCTTGAGTACGAGTGGCGCGCGTTGCATAACGACTAGAATGGATAGTGTTGGAGTTTATTAGTGAAAATTATAGTTGTAGCAGGGCATGTATGGCGACTGCATTAACTCATAAGGGGATAAATCGTATAGACATTCACAAATAAATAATGTAATATATTGTTGAAGGAAAACATTAGTGATTTTCTTCAAGAAATAAAAAGTTCTTAGGCAGATTAGAAGTTAACACAGCAAATATTTTGTTATTAGTGTTCAATTGTGCGACGCGTGACCTAATATTATGATAAAGAGAACCGAAGGTATCCATTTAAGTGACTGAAATAAAAGTTTGTAAAATTTAAGATTGTGGTGGCGCCTAGAGACAATTTTTCCCGGGCTGAGCTTTGTGAAACGTAGATTAATGGTATGTGTACTTTTCAATCATTTTACTCCTTTTATCGACCACGCCCATTTCCACTGTAGCTGGCCTGGCAACCTGCTTATTTCGGTAAGCATACACGACGCCTAGTGCGGTTTGAACGTGTAACAATCACTACTTTAACATTAAAACCCCTTTCGAATACTAGGTGGGAAAGTAGAATCGATGCACAAAAAGTTCTTGGGCACAATTTACATAAAATGTATGATGCTTTATATACGCTCTATTCCGATAATTCAAGAGATTTTGATACAAGGAATGTGGCAAATTCTTTACTGTTAAAAGTTAAACCTTTTTATCTTCCATAGTAATATGATATAACGTTTTAGTTAAAATCAACGTCGTAAGCAAAACAATGCAGGAAACAACTTATCAAATATTGTTATAACTGCAACAAACTAACACATATTTACATGATATTATATCAGGTAAAGGATTAAATAATATTTTAGAAGAGGCAAAAAATGTTGCCGAGAATATCGATTGCGCCCTTCATTTTCACTACTTACTACTGTTACACCTCGAACGAAAAAACTATCGTTTGTTTATGAGAGAAAGGTTGAGACTGTAAAAAATCCACAGGACTTATTTCAAATAATTTTTATTTTGTGACATTGGACACAGCATTAACAAAAATCGAGTAAAGATTCGATCAAATAAAAAATCATCGCACAGTTTCTGATTTTCTGAACGATTTAAAATAATTTCCTTAAAATAGATAAAGTAAATAGATTTTTAAAATGTAAAGCTTTAGAGAACAGATTTGATCCACCTAAAAAGGAAAAAGGTATTATGGACTAAGATTTATGCGAGGAAATTGGTAACATTGCATCCTATATTTCGCTTAAAATGAATGCATTAAACGTTATTCAATATCTACGGCATTCGTTAATAAACAGTACCTAAAGATGAAGAGCTATGGAAAAGCTTCGGCGATGTCCGTCTATTATGTTTTTGATTAACTGTCATAAAAATATTACGCTCGTGTTAAAATTGTTCTGACAACTGAGGAAAGATATTAATAGTAGAACATTATTTCCGTTCATACGGAACTGGACAGGCTATTAAATATGCACCTAGTAAAAGCGTAGTTGAGAAATTTCGTTGCACTAGTGGTGTGTTGTGTCAGCGCAAGGGTTCTTTAGGCCGTTTAGGAACAGTTTGTACCAACAATAATGAAGAACGGGTTCTTGACCCGGTTTGCAGTCTCTACAATGAAGTCTTCGACGAACTGCCTGTAAATTAAGTATCGGTGAATCGTTCAAGAAAAGTTTATTGTGGACGCGCCTAGTACACGAAGATACCGATTTCTTGAAAAACGTATGGTTTTCAGACTAAAGTCATGTTTACCTAAGTGGCTATATCAATAGACAAACGACTAGATTTCTTGGATTTGAACGCCCTGACTTTATTATAGAAAAACCACTTCACAGTGCTCGAGTTACGATTGGGAGTGCTATATCGGGGCACGGTACAATAGGTCCTTATTTTGTTGAGGGCAGTTACTGTTAATTAAGAGCGTAACAGGCAGAACATAATTATACCCTTTGTGAGAGATGTAAGAAATTTTTGCGCTCACGAAATTTACAGTTAAACAGGCAATGGTTTCAACAGGACGACGCCACAAGCCGTACAGCCAGACGCTCATTGGAACTTCTCCATGAGAATTTTGAAAACATAATAATTTCTCATGGGATTACCCTTCGATTACCCTTCACATTCAGCTGACCTTTCGCCACCTGATGCATACATTTGGGATAGGATGAAAGAGTCAGTATTCCGCTCTGATGATGCACCAATGGATATTGCAGAACTACGTCAAACAATAATAACTTATTTCCAACTGCGTCATCCACTATTCATGAATATGTTCAATGATCTGCAAAATCGCTAGGAAGCTTGTTTACTCCGTAATCCTGCTTATTTCGAGCATGTAAATTGCAAAAATTAAAATAATTAATAAAGTTGTTGTTTTCGGTACAGTTTATTTTGACGAATACTGTATTTATGAATATCCTATTTGTTTCCAAATGTAGTAATTGCTGTAAGAAACACGTTAATCGCCACCATATAGCATAAAAAAAATTTTCCCGAGGCGCCATTTTTTTTCATAACATTGGTTGTAATAGACGTTAAAACTAATAGCGCTAAAAAAAATATTCGAGAAAGATTTGTGCAATAAAAAGCATTTAGAGAATGAGAACATTTGGGTTACAGAGCCCTGGCATAGCACTGGATGTGAGACTCGCACGTTGCTTCCCGCCTTTCTGACAAGTTGAAGCTGGTCTGGACACGATTTTCTCCGTTTGTGCTGTTACGCGCTAATTGAGAGCGTTCATTGCGTTATTGTATATCGTAGTAAGCGGCAGCAAACAAAATGAGTGGAAATTACGAAAAGGAACAAAGTGATTTACAGCAAATTTGGAACGAAATTTTCTCTCACTCTGAGGAAGAGTCTTTTGAGGCAGATTCATCTGATGAATACAACCCATCAGAATCTGACGGTGAGGATAGTTTGAATGAAGAAGTTATTCAATACAGGTTGTTCAGCCTAAGCGAGACAACTTGAAGTTTACTTTTTTTTAATAGGGCACCCAGTATATTTATTTACCCTCGAATTCAGCGTAAAATTCTGCATCTAGCCCCATCTTTTCTTTTCCCATACATTGCGACGTTGCCAAGCTGGAGCAAAAAATATGAAGATTTTACGAAAATTGGTGCACTATAAATGCTGCCAAATAAACGTTATCAGTGATAAGCAACTAAACTTATTTGGTAGGTACGAAGGTAAAGGATGGCTGAAATGTCTGAACGTAGTAGAAATTTCGTTTGGGGTTCGGGGTGTTTTTTGGATAAGCATTAATTCGAGAGATTTCAATTAGCAAAAACTTTATTTTTTTAAATGGAATACCCAGTATATTCTTTTACCATCTTGTAAAACTATTTTATCCCTTCGAATTATGTCTGAATAATGTACTCTCTAAAATTTATTGTTTTTAAGAAAATTGCATTTTTAGTTTATGATTTAAAAATATTCATGTTTTTAACAAGCAAGCCCTGGATGTGACGTTTAGAATACTTCTGGTTTCTATAATTTTTTGTGATTTTGTGATTAGTTATTATCTAGACGTGTTGTAAATGTGTAGCTATTAAGAACGAGCAAGCAATTAAAATCATGAATTTTCCGATAGAAGAATTGACAGATATGATTTTTGTACTGGGTGCCAGTGATAAAAACTGTTTACTCGCACAAAGGATTTATCAACAGAAATTTCCAGACAGAAGACAGCCAAAAAAAGAGACATTGGAAAGTGTGCTTCAACGCTTCACCAGAACTGGCAGTGTAACTTACCAAAAAAGCGAAAGGTTGAAGATTACAATAACAGAGGACAACGAGATGACCATAATGTTAAAAGTTACGGAATATCCTCATATCTCGACACAGGAAATAACAAAACAAACCGACATAAGTCGTACTGTCGTCCAAAAAATTCTGTCTAAGAACAAACCATATACAGGGAATGCAGGAACTATTGGATGATGATTATGAAAAACGGTTAACTTTCTGTTAGTGGGCTCAACAACAAATTGAGCAAAACAGAGATTTTTTCAATTGTGTATTATTTGCCGATGAAGCAACTTTTCATAAAAATGAGTTTGTTAATAGACACTATTTCCATTAGTATGCAACAGATCAACCGCATTGTATACGGATTATCAGTCAAACAAGGTGGTCATTAAATGTATGGGGTGGAATAATTGGGAATCATGTCATAGGCCCATATTTCTTTGATGGAACTGTTAATGGGCAAGTTTATTTAAATTTCTTACAAAACGAATTACCACAACTACTTCAGCAATTACCTGCGCATGTTATGTGGCGTATGTGGCACCTACATGATGGGGCACCAGTTCACCATACCCAACTGATCAATACACATTTAAATATAGAATTTCCCGGATGATGAATGAATTTTTTTTGATGGGGTTATGTCAAAGAACAAGTATACAAAACACCCGGGACTACTAAGGAAGACATCAAGAATAGAATTAGAGAGGTTTTCCGAACTGCTGATGTCGATATGTTACATTGTGCTAGTAGAGCTTTTGAATATCGGATACATTATTGTATGGAAGTAAATGGTGGTCATTTTGAACATTTAATAAAATAGTTATCTAACGTTTCTAGTTCTTTCTTATTTGTTGTTAGTTATTTTTGTTTAATTTGTTTATTTTGAGTTTTGTAGATACCCTATTTATTTTATTACATTTTTTAAAGGTAGAAAATTACTGGTTTGATTTTGTTGCAAAAAATTATCGAAAGTAGAAGTATTCTAAACGTCACATTCAGAGCTGGCTTGTTAAAAACATGAATATTTATATATATTATATATATATATATATATATATATATATATATATATATATATAATCGTCACCTTCTCTACCGTTAGGTGTAAAGGTATTATATACATATTCAATATAGACTTATAAACTACATACTATGTAGTTGCTACATTTTATTTTACATCACTTTATTATATTTGATTGTCAATCTTCTTTGCCCATTCTTTTTTGTTTCTAGCCATTCTTTTCCCTTCACTCCATGTCCTTCCTTTTTGCCTTAGGTTCTCCATTACATATTTATTCCATGTATTTCTTGGTCTACCTCTTCATCTTTTGTAATCTTGCCTCCCATACTCTTTTCGTTGTTCTTTCTTCATCCATCCTAACTATGTGCCCGAACCATCTTAATTGTTGCTTTTTAATATTCTCCAGGATCGCTTCTACTTTCAGTTCCTTTCTTACTGCTTCTCGTAATCCCTGTTATAGCTCGCAGAAATCTCATTTCCATAGCTTATATTTTGCTTATTATTGTCTTTGATAGTTCCCAACTCTCACTTCCGTAAATTAATATTGGTTTAAAGATGCTTTGAGCACTGTAATCTTAGTTTTTTTTTTTATATTTGTTTATTTCTTATGAATGTGTTACACAGTGCATGGTACACCTTATTCGCACTTTCCAGTCTGACATTTATTTCTGCATCTATTTTTCCACTACTTTGTATGTTTACCCCTAAATGCCTAAATTGTTAATCACAATTCCATTTAATTTTATTTGTAAGTCTGTAGCTCTTTTTCCTATCACCATCACTTTCGTTTTGTCAGCATTTATTTTTAGGTTTCTCTCATACAGTACTTTGTTCCATACTTCTATATTTTGTTGCAGGTCTTGTGGGCTCTTTGCATAAACAACTAAATCGTCCGCAAATACACTTTCCGATATTTGTATTAATTCCATATTCCTGTATCCTACTGTTATCTTTTTAATTTTTTCTTTTACCTCCTTCAGAACATCGTCCATTATTAAGTTAAACAGTACAGGACTAAGGACTCCACCTTGTCTTAGCCCTTCCTTTGTTGTGCACTCTTCCGATTGTTGATTGGCAGTTCTCATATAGTTTCTTGTGGTATCGTATAAACTTTTTATACATCTTGTGAGTTTACCGTTTACTCCTCTCCTCTTTAAGCTATCCCCTACTGCCTTCCTTATGACACTATCAAATGCCTTTTCAAGGTCAATAAATGCAACGAATATTTTGTCACTTCTCAATTTTCCTATTAACTGTTTTATAACAAATATATGGTCTTATACTCCTTTACCTTTTCTGAAGCCGCATTGTGCATCCTCTAATTGGTTTTCTGTTTCCTTCCTTACTCTTACTTCTAGAATTCTTTCATATATCTTTGCTATTATTGATAACATGGTAATTCTCCTGTAATTTGCGCAGTTCCTTCTATCTCCTTTTTTGTATAGTGATAGTACTACCCCTAGTTCCCAATCTTTAGGAATCTTTTCTTCCTGCCATGCTTTATTGATCAATGCTGTTAATACTGCTATACCGTTGTTCCCCAAATACTTTACCATATCTGCCGTTATGCCGTCGTTCCCAGCTCATTTGCCTCTTTTTAACTTCTTCAACGCCTCTATTACTTCTTCTTCAGCAATTTTTTCTTGGTTTTCATATATACTTGTGTTGTTTTCTTCATTCACTTCTACTACCTTTGTCTTTTCTTGTGCCTGTTCTATAGTCCACATTTCCTCAAAATATTCTTTCGATCTTTTCATAATATCGTCATCGTTTTCTAGAATTCTTCCGTCTTTTGCTTTTATGTGCTTGGTCGTTTGTGTTTTTCCTTTGTTTAGTGATTTAAGTATCCTATATTATAGTTTTTGATTTTCAAGTCTGTCTCGTTCCATCTTCACACCAAAATATTCTCATGATTTTATTTTTTCTCGTTTTGCCATTTCCTTGACTTTAATTCTCTGTTCTTTATAAATTTCATATTTTTCCCTAGTTTTATTACTCAAGTATTCTGTCTACAACTGTTTTTTTTATTTTTATCTCTTTCCTTATTCCTTCCTTCCACTAGATTGTTTGTTTCTTTTCTTTAATACTTTTTGAAGTTCCCCATACTTCTTTTGCTATCGTTGTTAATATTTCGTTCATATCGTTCCATATTCCCTCAAGCGTTGAATTGTTTATATTTTTACTAATTCTACTCATTTCTTCTTCTACTCCCCTTTTCACTCTCGTATCCTTAATTTCCTTTCTTTATTTTCTATTTATTATTATATAGTCGATAATCGATTTCTCTTTCCTACTTATAACTTCTCTAGTATATTTATGTATCTCCTTATGCGCAAAGAAGGTGTTCGTTATTATCATATTGTTATGAATACAAAAATCTACTAGTCTTGTACCATTATTGTTTCTAGTGTTCTCTTCATGTACTCCTATTGATTCGCCTGTCTCTTCGTTCTTCCTCCCCACTCTTCCATTTAAATCCCTTATTATTATAATTCTACCTTTACTATCATCAATCTCTTCCGTCAATTGTTCCCAAAAGTCGACTTTATTTCTTAATGCCTCGTCTGCGTTTGGTCCATAGCCACTACCAAAGTTGTTTTTGTTTGATTTTCCATTTCCATCTCTATTTTTAATACCGTTTCTGATATTACGCTCCATTTGCTTACGTATTTTGTTTTTTCTTTTTTAAATACACAGCCTACGCCTTTTTTGCCCTTTGTGTGCTATCTACCCCGCTATATATCAATAAATGTCCTTCCTCCATTTCCACCTCTCCCTTTCCTCTCTTTTTAATTTCTGTTAAACCCAGTATATCCAGTTTTGCTTTGTCAATTTCCTCTTCTAGTTCAATTTCTTTGCCTGCTAGACTTCTAATGTTCCAAGTACCTGTCTTCCAAATTACTGTTTTTTGCATATCCATAATATTGTTTTTGTGATCAACCGGTCCTTTTTTCATGCTCTTAATCATTGCCATGTTTATCATCCTGTTTTCAATCCTTTCATTAACTTCTAGTTTTTTGAACTGTTGCTTAATGGTATTTCTTCCTGTTTCGTCTCTTCTAGCACACCCTTCATTTTGTTCCATTTCCATTCTCTTCCTGCAATGGTTAACTTTTGATATCCTCTTTTAACGTTCTTTCCTCTTTTTCTTTCTTCTTCTACTCTTTTCCTGATCTGACTATCTATAACCCTTTCTTACTTTGTTAAATCATTGTTAATAGTTACTTTATTCTCAATTCCTTAGTGTATGTTTATTTCTCATTATCTCCATTTTATCTTTCAGTTCAATTAGACATATTTCTGGTCCTATTTTGTAAGCTGTTTTTATCCGTGAGTCGATTTTCTCTTTCATAAATTTTTTCCATCTCTTCCTTTATTTCTGTTGCTTTACTTGCGTACATCGATAGACCCTGGACTACTATATTTTTCTTTCTCTTTTCTTTTTCAAGCTGTTCCAGTCTCGAGCTCGTCTCTTGCAGCTCTTTTTTTATTTCCATGTACTCTTGTTTTATATTCAAATTTTCATTCCGCAATTCTTTATTTTCTTCCCTTATTTCTTTTAGCTCCTCGCTGTATTTAATGTGTTCTAATTTTATTTATTTTTTTCTCCGTCTCTTGATTCACTATCTGTGTGTTTAAGTTCTTTCCTGTAAGTTTTTGTGTAATTCCTCAATACTTATTGTATTTAGGATGTTTTAAAGCTTCGCAGCGTGACGTAGCCGATGTGTTTAATTTACGACTTCAAAATCTCTTAATATGCTAAATTTATTTTAAGCATATTTATTTATATTAGATTTTACCTTATTTGTTCTGTTACCTATCTAACACTCTTGTGTTATTGGTGTTGCGTATTTAAACGTCTAAAGAGCATAAAGTATTATCACCAAAGTCAACCTTTCGATGATGATAAACTTATATGTCGACGTTAAATATGCGTTTATTAGCTTTATTTAATATGTACTATTCTAAATTTAAGATTTCAATTTAATATCTAATTTATTCACTTAATGGCTATTTTCTTTCTTGAACGCAAATCTCAATCTGTTTACTTCCTTATAACCGAGCTGGTAGTGTAGTGGTGACACGACTTGCTTAGCATTCGGGAGGTAATGGGTTCGATTCCGTTACCGTCTACCTTGTATGAGGCTTTTTCAGGGGTTTTCCTCATACACATGTAGCGGCATGGTCACTGAGTATATGCACATCATGTGCGGCTACTTAGACGAATGCTGGGGTAGTATTTTCCCCCTCAGAACCCTAACTCTGTTCCTTCCGATCCTATCCTGACCACACCTATCCTTAAGCCCACCATGCATATATACGTAATGTATGTATGTATGCTGGGAATCCATGATTGTGGCTGAAGGAGCTCGAGCAGCCCGCCCTCCCCCTTGGGGGGGGGGGAACGAAATACGCTGCATTTTCCTTTTTCCTTCCTTATAATTATCACTTACTTTTCTCGTAAAGTCCCACAATTTGAGTTTGTTTATGGAGCAATTTACACGCGTATGCACTCGATTTTTCAGCAATCTTAATTCAGTTTGTGAGTTAATTATCTAAGGAATTTCGTGACAACACCAACAATTGTTATATGTCAATTCATTTTGTTCAAAATAAGCGTACTAATTCCAAATGCACTTTATGCCCGGCCGGCATAAAGTGCTACTTTATGCCCGCGTAGCATATTTATAATATGTCATTTTATATGCATATATAGATTTTTTTTTATATGCACAATAATAGATTTATTTTTCTTATTTATTTTTTTAGATTAGTCGGTTGGTACTCTACGTACTATGATGTTGTGACTCAGTTTTTATGTTATAAATGTCAGTGTGTATGAATATAAATACTCATCTTATTAGGTCAACCAATATTCCAAAAGAAGCTGTAAGCAGCCAAGATAATTTTTCAATTGCTGGTCCGTCAGCGCCCAGACTTCAGCTGGAAAGTGTACAAGCATTGGCCGCCGGAGTGGTAGACAACACTATAAAAGCAGTAATTGCCAGATGCTGCACGGAAGATGTAGATTCGAGTGATAATGATGTAGAAATAACTTCGTTGCCAGTTACAGGAACTTCGCTAAAAAATAGATTTTACGGTTGGATCCTGTGGGTCCAACATATGAGATCAAATAAATCTATTTAACCAAAAATCCGATAGATTTCTTCACCATATTTTCTGATGAAGATGTAGTCAATCTCATCGAAACTAATAGAAATGCCCAACAAAAAATCCGAGGAGGGTTGAAGAAAACTTCCGGCTCCATAGATGGAAGGAGACTAATGCTGAAGATATAAACAAGTTTTTTGCTATTTGTTTATGGATGGGATTAGTAAAGTTGCCTAAACTTGTATACTACTGGAGTCACAAGAATATACAGTGCTAGTCAAAAGTCCCCTCCCCCCTTGTATCTTTTGAACGGTTTTACTTATGCTAATGAAATTTGGAGGGCGAATATAAACGTATATAAGCTTCTCAACTAGTCATGACAAGTGACGTAATAGTCATATATGACGCCACAGGGCCACAGTGACCAATAATTTTAAATAGTATCTTATGGCAAGTGACATCTCGTTTGAAAGGTATTAAAATTACCTATTCAGTAATACTAATTTTGTTAGGGTTTAGTTTGATTTTGATAGAAAAATTAAATAAATACTAAAATTATAGTTTGGCATTTAATTAATCAAGATTCAAGGAGCAATTCTTATAGTAAATGTTGGAAATGTGCTCCACTTAATTCCTGACAGTAATGCATCCTATTGCTAAACTCTTGTCGTACTAGTTCAAATGTGTCTGCGGAAATTGCTCTACATTCTTCAACAATTCTTTGTTTCAAAATGTGCATACTGCCAGGTGCTGTAGCGTAAACCTTAGATTTTAAGTACCCCCACAGAAAAAAATCTAATGGTGTCAGGCTGGCCATTCTATCGGACCTCGTCGTCCAATCCATCTGCCACGATATTCTTCATCCAAGTATCGTCTTACTGCACCATAATAGTGTGCAGGAGCACCATCTTGTTGGAACGTTATTTCCAAGTTGCCGAATTCATCTAGATTATGTTCCAAAATTTCAAGAATTAACGGTTCAATTGCGTTTTGTAACATCTCCAGATACACTTCACCGGTTAAGTTAGCATTGAGAAAAACAGGTCCAACTATGTGGTTTCCCAAAATACCTGCCCAAACATTTACTTTTTCTGGAAATTGAATATGTTTTTCACGAAAGATTTGAGGATTTGTGTCACTCCAATATCTCACATTTTGTGTGTTAACGTTTCCAATGAGGAAGAAAGTACTTTCGTCACTAAAACAAATTGATTTGATGTAGTCTGGGTGTTGGATAGTTTGAATGGACATATTTTCACAGAATTCTAATATTCGGTCGGGGTCATCATCTGAAAGTTGGTGCACCATTTTTAATTTGTATGGATGAAATTTGTTTTTAGCCAACACCCTATGTGCTGTCCTTTGACTGACTTCACGGATAGACGCAACTTGGGCTGTAGAAGAAGTAGGACGTACTACCATTTCTGCAATTATGTCGATTTTTTTGTCGTCACTAATTGTTGGTCGATCAGATCGTTTGACATCTTGAACACTACCGGTTGCTTGTCATGACTAGTTGAGAAGCTTATATCCGTTTATATTCACCCTCCAAATTTCATTAGTATAAGTAAAACCGTTCAAAAGATACAAGGGGGGAGGGGACTTTTGACTAGCACTGTATATTCTAGCAATATATGCCAAAAAATATCAAGAAATCGATTTGAGTTACTAATACGAATGCTCCACTTTAGTAACAGTGAAGACGCCAATACTAATAACCGTTTGGCTAAACTAAGCCCATTGTTGACGATACTAACTGATAAGTTCAAGAAAGCATATATGCCAGAAAGAGAAGTCTGCATCGATGAAACAATTGTGCCATTTAGAAGGCGACTTTTCTTTAAGCAATAAAAAATAAACGACACAAGTTTGGAATCAAGTTATACAAACTTTGTTGTAAAGGAGGTTATACGTACGACCTAAAAGTGTATTGTGGAAGTCACAAAGACCCGAACGTTAGTGCGTCTACAAAAATTGTGCTGCAACTAATGGATTCCGTACTACGTGAAGGGAGAATTTTATTTACTGACAACATTTACACAAGTGTTACACTTGCTAGGGAACTTCTTAGTCGAGAAACCCATTTGGTGGGAACTGTCCGAAAAAATGTAAACTGAATCCCACTGACAAATAAAAAACTAAAAAAAAGGCAAATAATGGCGCGGAAACACGATGGAATACTTGTTCTGAAATGGCATGATAAAAGAGAAGTCCTTTGTCTTAGTACATGCCACACCGCAGCAACAACGAAAACCACAAGACGAGGTGAAGAAATTGATAAACCAAACTTGATTTGTGACTATATTAACAGTAGATCTTTCATAGATTTTTCTGATCAACACCCCTAAAAAAAGTGTAAAATGGTATCGGAAGTTTGTCATGGAATTACTTTTGGAAACTTCCCTATCAAATGCCTACATTCTGTACAAGAAGACGACCAAAGATAGTATATCTATAACTGCCTTTAGGGTAAGTATTATTGAAAATATGATGACTGCTATAGAACCAGCTTGAAATGTACAGGAGCAACATGTGTTACAAGAACTAGCAACTTCTAAAGATCGACGAAGATGTGTTCTTTGCTACGAGAGAATTGGCAGCAATGAAGAAAGAAAAAAGGCACAGTTGCAAGCTCTTAAATCCAGGTTTCACTGTGAGTCTTGCAAAAAATTTTACTGTTTGAACTGTTTTTTCAATGTTCATAAATATGAAAAATATTAATTTTAATATTATCTGCTCGTTTTATGATATTACAACTGTTTTTGTTTTTATTATAATTGTTTAGTACCATAATAAGAAAATAAAGTATTTCTTATATAAGTAATAACATGCGTTTTGCCTAGCCTACATTATTCTTGTCCCAGTAAAAAAATCCCGGGGTTCTAACGCTAATTCGCTCCATCAGGCCCAACTTTACAATGTCCCGTAAGAAGCAATGCTTAGCGTGATGCATACAACGGTTCACAGTGCGTAAAGGGAAAGCAAGCGCTGAAGCTCATAGTACCCTAGTCAAGAATTTTTGGTAAACCTAGACAAAAATAATATAAAGCTAATCTTAGGTACAGATCATAATTGAGGGCTAAATAGTAATATACTAAAAGTCCTGGAGAATCCTCCTTCCGCAACCCCTCTCTTTCGCCCCCACCTCCCCTTCCTTTTAATATTTTGATGATTTTCTCGAAAACTATGCACTTTAAGGAAAAATGTCAAGTGAGCATTTTTGAAGCTGACAAAATTTCCCTTCAAACGACGTATTGCGAGTCCATATAGTACCACGTGGTACACACCAGTGGCGTATCAAAAGAAAGTCTGCCTCGAGATTAATTGAAATTTCTTGAAGGACACATCGAATTTACTGATTTTAACCAAAAACTATAAGCTATATCGTTAACAATTTTTTTTTGTAGGTGATAAAATTGCAAATCCATTGATGTATAGAACGCCCCCCCCAGAACCAAAAATATTGAAACTGCTGTTTAATCTATTTTTTATTTAGTTTTCAAAACAACATTTTACACATATTCCTCAAGAGTAGAATCTTCTGTAACGGTTTCCACAATATTATTGCATGTTTCGCCATTGCAAGGGGAACTTTTGACCTGAATGTCTACATGAGTATCTACCAGCACATTTGGTTTTGCAATGGCAGTAAACCAGAGAGAGAAGTGATTCGGGTGCGGGAGGTAGCGCAGTTTTGACAGGCAACAATTGTCCTTCGACTAACTTCCAGCCCCATTCAGTAGGCGGTAACCGGTTTCCCAGCCACTCTTGTATCAACAATAGAAATACACAAATTAATTTTTTTTGTTTATCCGTTGCTCACCTGAAGGTATACTCTCAGCGAATGTTGGGCACAAGCTGCTTTTGTGGGCGGCAAACTGGATAGCTCTAGGAGTGCAGAAGGTGATTGTCTTGCCATTGCTTTATTATAAAGATGATGGCGAAGGTCATTGATATCTCGAAAGTTTGGGCCATCAGGATAAAGAGATCTGACGAACTCCTCCCCACATTGAATCACATTTTCTTGTAATTGATTAGGTACATTAAATATCTCGCAAACTTTATTCCTTAAGTTGGGATTTTTCTGTAACTGCATGTATACAATTTTTTCCTTTTCCAGAAACTGCATGAGCAAAGAGAATAACTTCTTTCATATCTTCTATTGCAGTTTGTACCTCAGTGATTGCATATACTTTTCCAGCCGTTCGGCTCGTGAGTAGTACAGGGCACTTGCCCCACCACTTTTTACGTCACTAGCCCCGCCCTTTCACTTTTTATATGCCCACGTGGGGACCGGATTTTCCACCCTTATTTTTACACGCTTACGTGTAGGACGTGTTTTTCACCCCTATTTTTGCACATCCAGGTGTGAGACCGCATTTTCAACCCTAATTATTTTTATATACCCTCGTGTGAGACCGTATCCTTTCTTTTCGAAGGCCCTTTTCAACCCTAATTATTTTTACTCGCTTACGTATAGGACATGTATTTTCACCCTATTTTTGCACATCCACGCGTGATACCGTGTTTTCAACCCTAATTATTTTTACTCGCTTACGTATAGGACATGTATTTTCACCCCTATTTTTACACATCCACGTGTGAGACCGTGTTTTCAACCCTTTTAATCCCTAATTATTTTTATATACCCTCGTGTAGGACATATTTTTCATCCCTATTTTTACACGCGTACGTGTGAGACCGGATTTTCCACCCTTATTTTTACTCGCTTACGTGTGAGACCGTATTTTCAACCCTTTTTCAACCCTAATTATTTTCGCTTTTTGATTCGTCCACGTGTAGGACGCGTTTTTCAACCCTTTGCATTCTTAATTAAGGCCTTTTTTTGTATTTATCAGATCCGTGTGGGGGATATATTTTTCAACCCTTGATGAAATTTTTTAACTGTTTTGTTTGTATTAAGGGCCTTTTTGACAGCAATTTTTGTGTTCACTAGCGTGAGCGACGTACATTTCAACCCTGACAGTATTTTCAACCTTTTTGTTTGTATTAAGAGCCCTTTTGGCGGGGAGCCCCTAAAGGATAGGCAAATGGATGTGCACGTAGGATCGTATTTTTTACCTATTTTTAAGGGTTAATAAACGGTAGAATATTTTTTGGTATTAAAAGAAGCTAATCAAGGTAAAGGTAACGTATACGTTTGATTTTAAATACACTATTAAATTCTATAACGATAATAAACAGTTAATGGCATTGCATAATCAGCTAATTACCCTGTTGTTGTCATACAATGTGAATGTACGGTTTAGCGACTATTTAATATGAATTGAATTTTATCAAATGAGATTGCATAATTGTTGTTATTATTAAAATCATTATTAGATTTCTTTTAAACCCCATCTACAGATTGTGATCCTCTACCTGGTTTAAAATTCACTTGAATATATTTTAAAATGAAATTACTTTAAAAAATAAAACGTGTAATTAACTAATTGATTAACCTGCTTACAGCAATAGTAATCACTGAAAATTAAGGAATGTCGCTTTTATTTATTTACCTTTTAATACGTATCATTTATATGCAATATATTCTGGTTTTAAATATGAGTCACAATGTATCGCAATGCTTTCTGCTTTAATTATAGGTCATAATTAAATCTAGTTGTCGCTCAAGGTAATCACTACCAAATTAATCTCATCTACAACAAGAAACTTAATATCAATAATGTTAACAAAGTATTTTTATAATGCCATTTCTCGCATAGTTTAATGTCCATGTATGGTCATATTTTAGTCTTGGGAGATCGGATTTTGTCACAAAATACAAGCACAGGAACAATTACAAGTACAAGCACAAGCGCAAGCACAGGTACATACAAACACACAAACACGAAAAAACGAAAAATCGCAAACACGAAAAACGAAAATTCGCAAACACGAAAATTCGTAAACACAAACTCACAAACACAAAAAACGAAAACGAAAATTCGCAAACACGAAAAATAACAAACACACAAACGCGCAGAGTACGAAAAAACGCAAACACGAAAAATCGTAAACACAAAAATTCTCAAACACGAAAACCGCAAACATACAAACGCACAAACACGAAAAAACGAAAACACACAAAACGAAAAACACGCAAAGCTGCCGAATGAATTAAGACTGGGATTTGGAGTCTATAAACAAAATGATTCTCTCTGTCTCTGTCTCTGTCTCTGTCCCTGTCTCTGTCTCTGTCTCTCTCTGTCTCTGTCTCTGTCTCTGTCTCTGTCTCTGTCTCTGTCTCTGTCTCTGTCTCTGTCTCTGTCTCTGTCTCTGTCTCTGTCTCTGTCTCTGTCTCTGTCTCTGTCTCTGTCTCTGTCTCTGTCTCTGTCTCTGTCTCTGTCTCTGTCTCTGTCTCTGTCTCTGTCTCTGTCTCTGTCTCTGTGTCTGTGTCTGTCTCTGTCTCTGTCTCTGTCTCAGTCTCTGTCTCAGTCTCTGTCTCAGTCTCTGTCTCTGTCTCTGTCTCTGTCTCTGTCTCTGTCTCTGTCTCTGTCTCTGTCTCTGTTTCTGTCTCTGTCTCTGTCTCTGTCTCTGTCTCTGTCTCTGTCTCTGTCTCTGTCTCAGTCTCCGTCTCCGTCTCTGTCTCTGTCTCTGTCTCTTAATCGCATACGGTCGAGGTGCGTGTCTGGGTAGTTGATTAGAAGCACATACAAGTCGAAAACACATTCTTCTTGTGGCTGGGGGATCGATTTCAAGCATCTCAACACTTGTGCCGCATACATCTTTCTTCAATTTTTATCTGCACTCTGTTTTGAGGCTGTAGTACGTTTTCTAATACATAAACAGAATCTTCAATACTGTGATACGTGTAGCAGCAAAACACATTAGCTAGTTAGTTTCACCTCTATATTACTTTACATGCAAGCCTGATCTAATCATAAATAAATACATCTGTTAAAAAAGCTAATTAAACATAACCCACGGCCTGGGTATAGCAAGCAACGCTTCCAATTATAGCTTTTAGACAACACAATAGGGCCTACAACTAAATACAATCGACTAGCACTGCTTTAGTACGAGGATCAAACGAAAACGCGCATGCACGCACGCACGCACGTACACGTGCGCACGCACCACGTACATGTACGCACGCACGCACGTACACACGTACGCACGCACGCAAGCTAGCACGCTCGCACGCACGCACGTATGCGCGCGAGCGATCGCACGACCGTACGTACGCTCGCACGCACGCACGTATGTGCACACACACACACACACACACACACACACACGAGAGGCGCGAAAACACGCTAAAGCGAAAAACTTGTCCGATTCTACCGAACATTGACGAGCACGCTTACGCACAAGACCAAAGGCTAGCTGCGTTCTGGCGTTTTAGGAGAAAACAGCTCTATCATAAAAGAGGCGTTTAGATTTATAAACATGCCCCAGGGCTGTGTTAGAGTGTGGTTAGGTCAATACTTCAGACATCCCCCGAAGATGTCCGATTCTACCCGAACATGGGCGAGCACGCTTGCGCATAGGACCAAAGGCTAGCTGCGTTCTGGCGTCTTAGGAGAAAATATCTCGACCATAAAAGAGGCATTTAGATTTTATAAACATGCCCCCTGGGGCTATGTTAGAGTGTGGTTAGGTCAATACTTCAGACATCCCCCGAAGATGTCCGATTCTACCCGAACGTTGACGAGTACGCTTGCGCACAAGACCCAAGGCTAGCTGCGTTCTCGTTTCTCGTGTGTTTCGCTCTTTAAAGTGTAACTGTCATCGAGTGAGCATTACTATAATGTATTCTCCTGTTTATGAGCCAACATCAGCGGACATTAGAGATTTTACTGACTTGTTAATAAACTATTACAACATAACCGTTCAAGATAATGATGAAAGCGATGAGGTGGTTGAGCTGGGTGTATCTCACATCCAAGATGATGGTTCACAGAAGAGAAAGAAGAGCTATGAGGTAGGGGAGAAGGGCAAATCTCAAAATCATGATGATGATGATGAGGACGACTCACGGTTCAAGAAGAAGAAGAAAACCGATAAAGCATGTTATTAAATAATAATAATGTATTGTTGTTTATAATAATAATAATAATAATATATTTTTCAAAACGTTAAGCTTTCCTTCGGTTTTGTTAATAAACCTGTTTTTTTCCTAGCGGTGCTCCACCGTCTTGATTCATGTTTGCAAGTTTACAAGTTTTTCGCTTTAGCGTGTTTTCGCGCTCTCTCGTGTGTGTGTGTGTGTGTGTGTGTGTGTGTGTGTGCACATACGTGCGTGCGTGCGAGCGTACGTACGGTCGTGCGAGCGCTCGCGCGCATACGTGCGTGCGTGCGAGCGTGCTAGCTTGCGTGCGTGCGTACGTGTGTACGTGCGTGCGTGCGTACATGTACGTGCGTGCGTGCGCACGTGTACGTGCGTGCGTGCGTGCATGCGCGTTTTTCGTTTGATCCTCGTACTAAAGCAGTGCTAGTCGATTGTATTTAGTTGTAGGCCCTATTGTGTTGTCTAAAAGCTATAATTGGAAGCGTTGCTTGCTATACCCAGGCCGTGGGTTATGTTTAATTAGCTTTTTTAACAGATGTATTTATTTATGATTAGATCAGGCTTGCATGTAAAGTAATATAGAGGTGAAACTAACTAGCTAATGTGTTTTGCTGCTACACGTATCACAGTATTGAAGATTCTGTTTATGTATTAGAAAAACGTACTACAGCCTCAAAACAGAGTGCAGATAAAAATTGAAGAAAGATGTATGCGGCACAAGTGTTGAGATGCTTGAAATCGATCCCCCAGCCACAAGAAGAATGTGTTTTCGACTTGTATGTGCTTCTAATCAACTACCCAGACACGCACCTCGACCGTATGCGATTAAGAGACAGAGACAGAGACAGAGACGGAGACGGAGACTGAGACAGAGACAGAGACAGAGACAGAGACAGAGACAGAGACAGAGACAGAGACAGAGACAGAAACAGAGACAGAGACAGAGACAGAGACAGAGACAGAGACAGAGACAGAGGCAGAGACAGAGACTGAGACAGAGACTGAGACAGAGACTGAGACAGAGACAGAGACAGAGACAGACACAGACACAGAGACAGAGACAGAGACAGAGACAGAGACAGAGACAGAGACAGAGACAGAGACAGAGACAGAGACAGAGACAGAGACAGAGACAGAGACAGAGACAGAGACAGAGACAGAGACAGAGACAGAGACAGAGACAGAGACAGAGACAGAGACAGAGACAGAGACAGAGACAGAGACAGAGAGAGACAGAGACAGAGACAGGGACAGAGACAGAGACAGAGACAGAGAGAATTATTTTGTTTATAGACTCCAAATCCCAGTCTTAATTCATTCGGCAGCTTTGCGTGTTTTCGTTTTGTGTGTTTTCGTTTTTCGTGTTTGTGCGTTTGTATGTTTGCGGTTTTCGTGTTTGAGAATTTTGTGTTTACGATTTTTCGTGTTTGCGTTTTTCGTACTCTGCGCGTTTGTGTGTTTGTTATTTTTCGTGTTTGCGAATTTTCGTTTTCGTTTTTGTGTTTGTGAGTTTGTGTTTACGAATTTTCGTTTTCGTGTTTGCGATTTTCGTTTTTCGTGTTTGTGTGTTTGTATGTACCTGTGCTTGCGCTTGTGCTTGTACTTGTAATTGTTCCTGTGCTTGTATTTTCTGACAAAATCCGATCTCCCAAGACTAAAATATGACCATACATGGACATTAAACTATGCGAGAAATGGCATTATAAAAATACTTTGTTAACATTATTGATATGAAGTTTCTTGTTGTAGATGAGATTAATTTGGTAGTGATTACCTTGAGCGACAGCTAGATTTAATTATGACCTATAATTAAAGCAGAAAGCATTGCGATACATTGTGACTCATATTTAAAACCAGAATATATTGCATATAAATGATACGTATTAAAAGGTAAATAAATAAAAGCGACATTCCTTAATTTTCAGTGATTACTATTGCTGTAAGCAGGTTAATCAATTAGTTAATTACACGTTTTATTTTTAAAGTAATTTCATTTTAAAATATATTCAAGTGAATTTTAAACCAGGTAGAGGATCACAATCTGTAGATGGGGTTTAAAAGAAATCTAATAATGATTTTAATAATAACAACAATTATGCAATCTCATTTGATAAAATTCAATTCATATTAAATAGTCGCTAAACCGTACATTCACATTGTATGACAACAGCAGGGTAATTAGCTGATTATGCAATGCCATTAACTGTTTATTATCGTTATAGAATTTAATAGTGTATTTAAAATCAAACGTATACGTTACCTTTACCTTGATTAGCTTCTTTTAATACCAAAAATATTCTACCGTTTATTAACCCTTAAAAATAGGTAAAAATACGATCCTACGTGCACATCCATTTGCCTATCCTTTAGGGGCTCCCGCCAAAAGGACTCTTAATACAAACAAAAGGTTGAAAATACTGTCAGGGTTGAAATGTACGTCGCTCACGCTAGTGAACACAAAATTGCTGTCAAAAAGGCCCTTAATACAAACAAAACAGTTAAAAATTTCATCAAGGGTTGAAAATATATCCCCACACGGATCTGATAAATACAAAAAAGGCCTTAATTAAGAATGCAAAGGGTTGAAAACGCGTCCTACACGTGGACGAATCAAAAGCGAAAATAATTAGGGTTGAAAAAGGGTTGAAAATACGGTCTCACACGTAAGCGAGTAAAAATAAGGGTGGAAAATCCGGCCTCACACGTAAGCGTGTAAAAATAGGGATGAAAAATATGTCCTACACGAGGGTATATAAAAATAATTAGGGATTAAAAGGGTTGAAAACACGGTCTCACACGTGGATGTGTAAAAATAGGGTGAAAATACATGTCCTATACGTAAGCGAGTAAAATAATTAGGGTTGAAAACACGGTATCACGCGTCGATGTGCAAAAATAGGGTGAAAATACATGTCCTATACGTAAGCGAGTAAAAATAATTAGGGTTGAAAAGGGCCTTCGAAAAGAAAGGATACGGTCTCACACGAGGGTATATAAAAATAATTAGGGTTGAAAATGCGGTCTCACACCTGGATGTGCAAAATAGGGGTGAAAAACACGTCCTACACGTAAGCGTGTAAAAATAAGGGTGGAAAATCCGGTCCCCACGTGGGCATATAAAAAGTGAAAGGGCGGGGCTAGTTACGTAAAAAGTGGTGGGGCAAGTGCCCTGTACTACTCGTGGCTGGATGAAGTACTCTTATGCTATTGTTTTGTGGTGCTCTACCAATGAGCATTGCAAGAACGTCTGTATCCATAACATTTTTATTGTTGATATTTAATTTGAGAGCTGTACCGACAATTAGTTCATCTGCATCATCTACAGCGTGAATGACGATGACCCCCGCATCTTTTAAATATGCGTTCTTGTTATTTGAAAGAAATTCTTCTTGAGCAATACTTATATTGGTGTTTTCGTTAAATATAATATTTGGGCTACAAAAATTTCCACGTCTGCGCTGTTCTTCCGATTTTGTGGTAGCTTCCTCTGTATATCCGTCGAAAACCATAATTGATTTTTGATAATGTTTGACCACATATCGGACGTATGCATTAAAAACATCCTTGGAGTTGCCAAGCTTTGGCCATAATACAATATGCAGCAGAAAGCCACCGTCAATCACAAAATCCATTGATTGATTCAGATCAATATCCCTTTTTTTTCGGGAAAAAATGAAGTTAGAAACGTTTTTGTGTTTTTCTCATATAGGTCCCATCAAATAGAGAAGGTGGTGCTGATGATAACTCATATCTGAAATATTCGGATTTGTCGCTTTCTGATTTTAAAACACAAAATATCCGTAGGAATAATTGGGGAGTCGAAACCGAGACGATGTCATTTTGGATTCTTACTGTGCCACTCATGAACGACAAGGATCTTGCTTTGTTTTTGACGGATGTCTTTATGTATGAAAATGGTTTTCCTTCTACTTCGCTAAGACATTTTTGTCCTACTTCTTCAGCAACATGACAATTAATAGTTTGATCTGCAGCTATTCCAGTAGATATTGAGTATAATTTGTCACATTTTTCGTACGGAGAATGATTCCTAAACCACTCTATAAATGTCTGTAAGTCTGTGGAATCTCCAATTCTACGGGATTCGGTTAGATCAATGTGGTAAAAATAACAATCGGTAAGTATTACAAACCACAGTACCTATTTCCAAATATTCTTACCTGATCGGTAGTCTGACACATGTTTTTATATGCTTGACCAAATGATTATTCCATGACGTTCCATAGTGGAAGACATCCAGGAAAAAAATAGACAAAATGAATCATGGTATTTTCGGTTATAACCCTTACATGTGTCATTTGTCCCTTAAAGTTTCTCATCAGATCCTGCGCGATGACTTGATCTGTAGGGACCCCAATCCAAAAGCCCTCCGAACGACGAAATACTGCTTTACAAATTTTTCGTATTCTTTCTTGGGCATAACATTTTCAAGGTCGTCACATTGCTGAACATACAAGTGGGCTGACTTGACATAATGGTAAGACCCTGCAGCATGACAATATGGCAGCATAAGCCTTATGCAAAGGAGGTGTAAGTTCCAGTTGCCAGTCCTTTCGGCTCGAATGAGAAGTCTACATGTCGTATGTATTGGAACCGTAGAACTGCAGTTGGGCTATTTTTGATATTTATTCAATTACACTGTTTAGTTTATCTTGAAGGGTAATACTTTTTTTTTCTAATCGACCAGACGCCGGCTTACCACAATATAAGCAAACCTCTTTAATGTTATAATCCGGAATTTCAGAACGAAAGGTGGGTCCTGCAGTCGAGCATGATTGCTGTGACGGCCCAGCTTTTTCATTTTGTTTTCGAATATGTTTCAAAATTGTATCATTTCTCGTGTAGGGTTTTCTAAAAACAGAAACAATCATAGATTATCAAATTTTTACCTTCCATTCAAAATTCGTCACCTGCATTCCTGATGCACTTCGATTGATTTCATGTTCTTAAAAATATCACGTAAACCATCACAACGCTTTTCACTAGCAGTCAGTAATGGTTTCAGTCCTTTTTCACCAACTTTAGTAATAACACGCTCACTTAGTGGCACACAAAACACATTTCTCCATCTTCAATTAAACAATATAAAAAAATACAAGGACAGAAATATCGGAAGATCTCTCAAAGAATGCCGGCGCACAAATTGCACATTACGCAGTAGACAAATAGTAAATAGCGAAACCGGTTTATGTACAGGGTGGTCAACTAAGAATGCTAGGTACTGTATCTGGGAAACTATCCATCGTAGAGGCTTGCGCAAAAAAAAGTTATTACTAAAACGGCCAATATAAAAACCTGGAGTTTCTGAAATAGCCGCTAGGGGGCGTAACTGCAATCTTGAATCTAAAAAAGTGATGTTTCTGTGAATTCTGCTATATTAGCCTAATAAAAAAATAACTGATTTTTAAAGTCGAGGATAATCTGAGCTTTTTTTTGTTTGGCACTTTTTGATGTATGTCTAAAAATAAAATCGTGGGGGGTATTCGAAAGTTTCCTTAAATAACCCCCAGTGTCTTCGAAACGGCTAAGCCGATTTTAACAAACTTGGGCGCCTTGAAATGAGCTATTCTTGGGCTACAAATGTTATAATATTTTTGTTAGTTTCACATGTCGTCGCTAGAGGGGTTTGTTCGACATTGGTATGAATTTTTTTTCATGGACAAGTAGCTAAATGATGCCTAAACAAGCTCGCGAAAACCGCATCTCGATATCTTGTTCTTAACCTAAAGTATCGACCAAAGAAAACTTTATACGAAAATCCCTTCAATTTTTATCTTTTTTAAACTATATTTTTCTGGAATTGTTTCTATTATGTAAGTTGTGGCCCTAAAAAGGACCGATTTAAAGGAGGAAGGTTTTTAATGCTCCCATAAATGCTCGAAATTCTGACCATCACACTGTGCATTGCTGAGGCCTCTTATGGGTAGATAAAACTGCAGCTTCAATTTCGGCTCTGAATAAGTTACCTAGAAATTGCGATTTTAAATTTTTGTAAATTTATTCACCAGAATAAAATCACCCTTTTTGAAATTACTAGAAATTGCGATTTTAAATGTTTGTAAATTTATACACCAGAATAAAATCACCCTTTCTGAAATTACTACGGGCAAGTAAGCAATGCTAAAAGTTATACGAAAGGCCTATTTTTTGTTTGTTTAAATGCATATTCGCTATGGATATATAACAAAAATACAATTAATAGAAGCAGGCAATGGAACCAGATACCTAAACAAAACATACATAATCCTCAAATTGTCAATAGTTGTCAATACTTTCGCGTCACTTTGAGCAATTTTTGTACTTTCAAAATGCGTTTTACGAATAATGAAGTTGTTGATATGCTTGCGGTTTACTTTGAATGTCTTCAGAACGCCGCAGTAGCTAAAAGAGTTTACGCGGCAAATCGGTGTCCTGGCGATGTAAGAGTTTTTCCCCGACTAGTGGCGAGCTTACGAGCCAATTGTAATTTTCGGCCTACGTTTCAACGGCAAAGAATTGGAAGAACACAAGAAAATATTAACCGTGTACTGGGCTATATTGAAGGAAATCCTCATGTTAGCACAAGAGCATTATCCACTGAGTTGGGCATATCACGGACAACGGTTCAAAATATTTTGTAGGCCCACAGGTAAGTTCTAATGGCCATCAAAATATATAGGTATTCGTTTAAACTTTTTTTAATTACTTTAAGAATGCACCCATATCATGTCGTTTTGCATCAGGCCTTGAAAGAGGAAGATTTTGATCGAAGGTTAGCTATTGCCATTGGATGTTAGGCATGATACGCGAAAATAGAGAATTTTTATTTCAAATTCTTTGGACCGATGAAGCCACCTTCAGTAGTGACGGGAGAGTCAATCTGCACAATATGCATTATTGGTCTGCAGAAAATCCCCATTGGTTGCGTGAAGTTCAGCGCCAAGGACATTGGAGTTTAAATGTATGGTGTGGCATACTCGGAGGCAGAATTACTGGGCCATATTTTTTCGAGCAACCCCTAAATCGCAATGTATTTCTTGACTTTTTGGCCAATCAATTACCGTTGTTGTTGGAAGGTGTGCCTCTGGAAACAAGGCAAAAATTTTGCAGTTGGATGCTTGCCCAGCACATTTTGCTATTAATGTGCGAGAGAATATTAATGCAGTATTACAACAGCGGTGGATTGGAAGAGGAAGTCTGTTTCCATGGCCTCCGCGATCGCCAGACTTAACTTGCCTCGATTTTTATTTATGGGGGCGCTTAAAGGACATCGTATTTCGGACTCAACCTACTACTAGAGAAGATATAAAAAACCGGATTCGTAACGCAATACTTAACATACCGAGAGACGAAATTGAAGCTGCAGTTTTGTCTACCCATAAGAGGCCTCAGCAATGCATAGAGCGTGATGGTCAGCATTTCGAGCATTTACGGGGGCGTTAAAAACCTTCCTCCTTTAAATCGGTCCTTTTTAGGGCCACAACTTACACAATAGAAACAATTCCAGAAAAACATAGTTAAAAAAAGTAAAAATTTAAGGGATTTTCGTATAAAGTTTTCTTTTGCCGATATTTTAGGTTAGGAACAAGATATCGAGATGCGATTTTCGCGAGCTTGTTTAGGCATCATTTAGCTACTTGCTCCTGAAAAAAAATTCATACCAGTGCATTTAATTTTTTTGCGAAAATTAACCGTTTCTGTCGGAATGTCGAACAAAGCCCTCTAGCGACGACATGTGAAACTAACAAAACTTCAAATATTATAACATTTGTAGCCCAACGGCTTAGCCGTTTCGGAGATACAGGGGGTTATTTAAGGAAACCTTTGAATACCAGCCACCACTTTATTTTTAGACATACGTCAAAAAGTGCCAAACAAAAAAAGTTCAGATTATCATCGACTTGAAAGATCAGTTATTTTTTTTATTTGGTTAATATAGCAGAATTCACAGAAACATCACTTTTTTAGATTCAATATTGCAGTTACGCCCCCTAGCGGCCATTTCAGAAACTTGAAAATATTTTCCAGGTTTTTGTATTGGCCGTTTTAGTAAAACTTTTTTTGCGCAAGCCTCTACGATGGATAGATTGCCAGATACAGTACCTCGCATTCTTAGTTGGCCACCCTGTATACTTAATTTATTCATATCTAATTTATACATGAAAAGATTAAACACTGTTCAGATGTAGAAAAATGTTCTTAAAATTATTAATTTTATTTTAATACCTTTCTGTAGGTTGTGACTTTTTTACCTGTATCACGGATAGTTTAAACTATTTTCACTTCGAGGACAACCTTAATTAAAGTAAAATGTGTGTAAAACCAATTAGCTAATTGGGGCAGATTTGGCAATTCTATATTATATTATATTAGAGAGTTGAAGTGACTTTTAATATTTTGCTAAGCATACATTGTATATGTAGAAAATCAAATATCAGCCCCAAAAAGGTTTTATATTGGTAGTAAAAATTAATTTGCTCCAGATTTACGTAAAGCTGAGAAGTCTCGGATAAACTTTTATTTATTTATTTTTTTTTTTTGCTCAAGTAATTGCGATAAACTTCTAAAAGATTCGCAAGTAGAACACCTTTTAATGGTCGTTTTAGAGAAAAATATGTTTCTTCTAAAAAAATGATGCTTAGAACAAAAAAACAGAATAAATACCAAAATGTATATTTTTGAAAAGTAACCCTTCATTTGATACGCCACTGGTGAGGGCCATGTGCTACTGAATATGGATTGCGATACGTCATTGGAAGGGGAATTTTATCAGCTTCAAAAATGCTCACTTGACATTTTTACGTAAAGTTGATAGTTTTCGAGAAAATCACCAAAATATTAAAAGGGGGGAGGTTGGGGCGAAAAGGGGGTTGAAGAAGAATTCTCCAGGACTTTTAGTATGTTTCAATTTAGCCCTCAGGCATGATCCTCTTATAATATAATAATAAAAATCGTTTGCGATCAACAATGAGTCAAGAAAAGTAATCAGACTTATCTATTATTAGTATAGAAAGGACAATTTCTGAAGATATAAATGTATTCGATAGTAATTCCGAATTTGCTTTAAAAAAGGCAAGGAAAGCAAAATTTATTTTAATTTTGATAAGAATGTATTAATAAATATAAGTATTAATTAGTATAAATATCTATTCATGTTAATTTACCAATCAAAGTTTATTTCAAATTTGTGTATGTATCCATTAACAGGTGTAAATATCTATTCATGTTAGCTTATGACAAGTTCCTCATTACTTATTTTTCCGAAATACAATTTACTTTTTTCACATTTCCTTTGTTTTATTTAAGGTAAAATTACTTCATAGAAATTATGGTTAATCAGAAGTTAGGTGGCGGGAGAATTATTTTCGCACACGGGCGGCAGATACCTTAGCAGCGACCCTGCCTAGCCTCACATTTTCTAGTTACAGATGATATAAAACAACCATATGCGTTGTTTAAACATATCCAAAACGATACTTATTTTAACTTATAACAGTTTTAATTCCATACACGTTTTAGAGTCACTGGTATAATGTAATTCCATCAATTGTAACGTCCACGAACGATTGCTTCCTCCCGGTGAATGCCGATTACTCGTTTAACGTAAATACCGAAGCTATCTTATCCAGTTGTGCTAACACCGTTGTAAAAGTATTATGTTCCTGAATTTTCATTATTAAGCGTGATAAATATCGTTACACTACTAACAAGGCCCCTGACAACGGTTATTAATACAATAATTTTTTTTCTATTTAATTGGACGCACAGCTTTGTATAAAAATATATATCGATTATAACCTGTAAGTATACATTCACAATTTGGTTATGTAGTCAAATGTGATCAATATCTTTAATCTAAACAATTACAATTATCTTTATTTTTATCTATATTCGGTAATTTGGACCAACGTTAACTACTGTTAAATAATTAAAATGAGATTTTTAAACCTTGGTCAATTCCAAATAATTGTGTACTCTAATATAACCGTTTGTGTTAAAAATAATTTTAACTTGGTTTCAAAATATTTAATTCAAGGGCTTATGAAAACATGGTAAATTTTTTGTTTTTCTTCAGTGGCGTAGTTTATATATAACTAACGGGCACTAACAAAAAATACATTTGCAGAGTTTTATGAAATAATTTTTTTTGAAGATGGAAAATAAAATTATGTATTATATTTCTATTAGGAATAATGACTTAAATGAAACTATTTTAATATAATCACAGATGGATAAAGTTATTGTATGTTCTGCACTTAGATTAGGTATTCCTGGCATGATATTGAAAAAATGTGTAATACCGGCAGCCATAGGTTATATAAAAACGGAATTGTTAACATGTATAATGTCGATACGGCTTACGGAAATCAAAGAACTCAGCTAAAATATTTTCATTTTTCTGCAACTTCGGGTTTACTCCATTAATTTAAATGGAACATGTTTATTTTTGGCTTCAAACCTATATAACTCATTATAATTACCTAACCTTAACTTTAATTGTTTTTAATTAACATTTGTTTACACTGCATATATAAAATTTTTAATTTTAATTAATTATCAATTGTTAAAGGTTACTTAATTTTTTTGACGTTGGTAGTACGAGAAGTGAACTAAGTACTCTTGTGCAACTATCCCGAAATGGTCTTATTTTTACGAAATATTTGTGAAATTTAGGGTGTATTACAAGGAGGTGTTAAGCCAGGATTATTTTAATGCCGAAAAATATATACAGGGTGAACCAGTCTTCTGCATTCGGCCCATAGCTTGTTTACTACTCAATATGTCGATTTGCGGTTTTCGCCATCTCGTAGATATGCTTTTGGTGCACAATTTAAAAATATTTTCAATATATACAGGATGTCCTACTAAGAGTGCTGCACCCAACTTGTTTTTTTTTTAACTGGAATACGCGGTATATTTTTAATGTTTTGGTTTCCTTGTACAAAAATAATGCGAGTTTGCATGAGTCATTACGGGTCTATCTCCTTCCATTACACAGCTATTCACGTTTTTATTAGGAAAATAGCTCACATTCGAGAAATCACTGTGAATAAAGCTATGGATATTTCTAAAAAAAATTCGCTACTAAACGTTTCACAATAACTACTGGTTTCATATACAACTTTATTTACTAGTATGCACACAATATACAAGGTGAGCTAAAAGACTAAAAGTTTAATTACTGCATTTTTTCACATGGAACACCACATTTATTTCTTCACCATTCGGTGGATTTTCGATAAGCTTTGCGTTGATATAAGGTTTGTCTGGTAATTTCTGGACATTTTTGTAGGTTTTAAGAATAAACCCATAATGACTCATGCAAACTCGCGTTATTTTTGTACAAGGAGAATTAACATAATCCTGGCTTAACCTACTTTTGTACAATTTATAGTTTTATTCATTCCGTTGAAAAAAAATGCATTTAATTCATGCCAATACAATATAAACAAATAAACCCTTAGTTACAGTAACCGTAAACATATTCATGACTCCCTAGGGAGTTACGGTAGGGAATTATATAACTCCCTCTAATGTATTTTGACAAATATTTGCAAGCTTGTCAATTGATATATCCATGGTAACAATGCTTACTTAATTTTTAAACGTGTGTTTAATTTTAATAACCAACACAATTTCGTTTTCATATTTCATTTATAATGAAATATGAAATAAAATTATTTATCTATCACGTGAGTTATGTATGTTAATAACCTCGGGCAACTTACAATCCCTCGGGACTAACGTTCCTCGAGATTGCAATCCGTTGCCCTCGGTAATTAACGCCCTCATAACTCCCTTGATATATAAATAACTATTTTTTCTTTTTAAGTTTTACTATTGGATCATTATTATCCAATAGTAACATTTTGAATAAGTAGCAATTTGTTGACTAAGATTCAAACACACGGAATTTTGAGGGGCCACAACTGAACCAGTGCATTTGGTACCGCTCTATCAGTAACGGTTTTGGCAAAGGTATATTGTAGATGTGTGTATGAAATATATTAAGCCGTATTCATTTTTCTCCATTTCTACTTCTGTATTTAACTTGAATTCCTTTATACTCTAGAATCCATTTCTATCTAGCCCTCGAAAATTGTCAGTTATTTTATACGTTAATATATATTTACCAATTATTTTTTAATTATAATGCACGGAAAAAATTACGAAAGGAAAGTGTGAAAATGTAATTTCTTGGTTATTGCCACCGGTGCATTTATGAAAGGTGAGACTTGCGTGGAATTTTATTTAAAGGATTATATAAGTAGTTTTCAAAAGTAGCATTCGGCGATATTTTAATTTTCTGACTTAATTTTGTAATAACTTGTTTTAAAATCACAGAGATTTCAATGTCACTATCAGGGCAGACGCTAGCAGTTTTGCCGTCCGATGCAAAAACGTGACATTCCCCCATCACAACAAATACACCCAAGAATGAAAAATTTCAATTTTTATACTAGAAAGAAAGGACGCTAAGCATAAGATAATTAAATTTTGTATTTTTCGGTACTGCGCATTGTTTACATTGAACACAGTAATAATAGTATATATAATAAAATGGATAGCGCTTATCAAAAAGTAACCAAGCGCCAAATTGTAGTATTGAGTAAAAAGCATTTTGAGATTCGGGTAGATAGAAAAAATATGCGTAGCTTAAAATTTTGGAAAGTGTTCGTTCCTGTAGAGCACTGTTTCACGAGTTTGTCATGTGTTTTATTCAGCATATCAATTGTAAGAGTAACTTAAGTATGAATATGTAACTGATCCTGGTTAAAAATTAAATGAAACTGGAAAATCAATATCCTCGCAAAATCTATCGAGGTCATCTTCGAATTCCCCGGGTTTTAAATGTTTGTAGTATGGTTTGGTATCTGTTGGCACAAGAGTTGCAAGAAATGTTATATCGGTAAGTTTCCTTTCTGAAATTGTTGTTCCGTTTGGCCACAAAATGTTTTAACTTCTCCATAAAGGCCTGTCTCGACCTCGTCCGTGGCTTGTATCAATTGCTTGATAATCTTCGTCTTCATGGGAATTTTCTAAAAATTCGGAAGGTTGATTCTTCTCCATTTTCACCACTTTGGCTTTGAGCCAGTTGATTTTCAGTTTTAAAATGTCGACTTTGCGGTTGTTTTCAATTTCCTTTACACCTAGGAAATCTTCAGTTTTAATTTCCTGCGCTCGAAACGGGTTCTTTGTTTTGCAACACAGGACCATTTTTTAATATCTTCCATAGTATAGCCTCTAAGCTGGTATTTAAGTGGCCGTTCGATTTGTCCGAAATCAGTATCGTTGCGTAAGAAACTGTGACCCTGAAAAAGGTACTTAAAAAAATTGTTTTTAATGATTCGTGGGTATTTAAACAGTCTTTAGCAGCAACGTAATTTTTATGTTTCTGTTCTGGCCCCCGCACGAGTTACACCATAATACACGTTCCTCTGTACCAGGTGGCAATTGTTCATCAATGAATTTTTTTAGGCAGCATCCTACTTCCTATCTATCCCTTCCTTCCACATAAGCAGTACGGAATATCTGTCGATGCCGAATGTATTTCTTCGTTGAAGAGAGAAAGTTGTCTCTTGTAATAAACAATATTTGTTTGAATCTTAGGTAAACCCAAAACTTCTGCTTATAGCTAACAACTTCTAATGTTTTGGATTTTGTTGCCTTCAAAAAATCGGATTTCATAGCATTACGCAGTGCTTCTGAAGTGTTCCTTATGCGTTGCTGAAAGTTCCTCTTTTGGAATGGGGTCTTCACAATTTTTTTATTTTTACCGTCAATAGGTCACAAGTGTCAGATGTGTCTTTAATACGCGGTGAAGCTAATACTTGAATTTCTGTCTTCCAGATACATTGAAAACATTTTTTGTAGTGTACAATCGTAAGGTAAAAACTTTGATTCTGTTTGTTCTCTTGCGTAATGAGAAGTACTCTTTTTGAAGATACTTTGGTAGGAATTTCAATACATTTGCTTGCAAACTTCAACGTTCCCAATTGTATATACGCGTGTATACAGCCGGTTTTGGCTGTTCGCATTTCGTTTACGTCCTACAGTATGTTTCTGTACAGTTGCAGCAATGAAACCTGTTTGAAGATTGTAAGACCCAAGAATTTTTTTTGGCTCCTTCAGACGTCCTTTGGCTGTATAATGTTCCTTGTTTTTGCTTTAAAACGTTTGACCAGGATACTTAGTTTTTCTGCCTTTTCTTTCTACTAGTAGTTGCACCATTACTTACATTTTCAGCTGATGATGATGGTTCTTCATTCGTACTTGTGTTAAATTCACTCTCGGGTTCATGCAAATCTGAATGGCTCTCACTTTCACTGCTTCTACGGTGAGTTTTCTTTAAAAACAAATCTCACGTTATGAGGAACCTAATGATGCGTTTAACAGGTACTTACCCGAATTTCCAATGTTATTCTGTCTGGTGCAACTACAGGTTCGAGCTCCTGATTTTCACTTTCACTAAGAGCGTGAGGGTCGAGATTTTCTGATTTATTATCAATAATTGGATTTTCAGGCATCCATGAATCGTTACCCACAAGGGAAATGCGATGTTCTGATATTTCTTCAGAGTTCGAAACCTATTAGAAAACGAAAAATGCAACAATTAAAAATTATGGAAACATAACCTCAATAATATACGAACATTTTCCTGGGAGGTTTAATCATATCTAGGGTTTAAAATTATCATTGACAAGATATTCAGCGTTCTCGTGCTCATTGCAAGAGGTATTAGTAGTAATTTTTGCGCTTTAAAGTTTGTATGAAGGTATCATAGCTATGTTATGTTAACATTTAAGTGGAACATACCGACATTAACCAATGTTACATAAAGAGAATCATGTCGCTTGGTTCTGTTTTGATCAGAAACAGAAACCTGTATTTACGATTGTCGTTTAGTACTTTACCCAACAGAGAGCTCTACCAATTTCATTTACAGTGGTTATTTTTCCACTTGCCACACGTACTGGTAAGGTCAACAAGATTCTTAACGCAATGCTGAGGTTAGGATAGATTTATGTACATTATGTACATTTTTATTTTTGTATTATTGTTTTTTTTTCAGTATTAGGTTAGATACTGTAATTGATATATTGTTATGTTCCGTTGTCCGCACAGTATAACTAAATCTTAAATTTTACAACATAACTATAATTATTACAAATTGTCCTGTAAGTGAGAGTTTTTTCTGTTGGACAATAAATATTATTATTATTAGGAGCAAGATCTAAAGTATTGATAAGTTTTAATACCTCAATTGAAATTTATTTTGCATTTACAAACCCTAAAACGGATTCCTTTTCATTTACTAGCTCAAGTGCATTTACATCTCCCGATTCACCACCAGAGTCAATAGTATCTCCAAGTCCTTACAATATTTAATTAACTCGTTTTTAGATAAATTTTTCAAATCATGTAAGTTGAACAAAAATTGAAAATGGTTGCTGTAGGTATACATGAAATCAAACCTGGACTCTAAAGCATTAAGAGCTTGATCTATTGTAAAAAAATACAACTTTAAAATTTTCATTTGGGATCTGCTACCGGATCATTACCTACTTCGTAAAGAAAGTTAACAGTTTTTCGCCGAACTCTGTGACGCGGCTGTGTTAACTGGAAATCAGCTGTGATGTCACTAACGTCGGCGAGTTCCTTTGCTTCCCAGCGCATTTTATTAAAAGCCTCATCCGAATGAAGATCCTTGAAAAAGAATTGTACATTTTTTTATTAGCTCGCTATCAGATGTTATATCAAAGTCTTTGGTCTGTAGTAGCTTGTTGATAGGATTAATAAAAATTAAGATTGTATACCAAATTACAGTGGGGGATAAAAACTTTAATTGTTTAATACAGTGCAACAGGCCATAATCCTCATCTCTTACAGAAGTGTCAACGTCGGTATCATCATAAATACTTAGTAATGCATCAAAGATACTTCACAATTGATAGCTTGAGGGTTTTATGTCTTCCCCTCGACTTTCCCAACGAGTAACACTCAGTGATTTTAGACTTAGTCTCTAACATATTTTAATACTATACCCATCAAAAGGTTGATGAAGCAAAAAATAAGTACATTTTTTAAGTATATTAAAAAAATTTGCGGCTTATAAGGACGCGTTTGCCATTTCGTTGATGATTAAATTTAATGAGTTGTTACTACATGGCACGTGATTTATCACCTCTCATTTGGCCCCCTTGTCGTAAGCCTGGCCTCTCATATCCTGCTAATTTAATCCCACTTTTGCAAAGTTCTCAATTATTACATTTGAGAGTTTTTAGCCTGTCGATCTCTCAACTGGAAGAAAACTTAAAAAACTTTCATTAATCTTAATATCATTGTGGTTAGATTTGTCAATTGACGCATATCTAACTAAAAACGTCATTCACTCTTTCTTACTGACAGAACTACAATCTAGAATAACGGTATAGCATTTAGATTGTTTCATTTCGTCAATAATGTATGATTTAATATGTGAATGTAAAAGATACATCAATTCGTTTTGGATATCTCTTTCAAGATAGTGAACTTTAACTTCCTGTTTTTGAAGCACTCTGCGAACATGCTCTTCCATTATTGGATCACAGTTAGCTAGTAATGATTTGTAAAAAAATTCCATTATGAAAATCATCAAGTTTTTCACTGGTACCCCTAATGGCTAAACAATTTTGAGCAAGCATTTTTATTGTTGACACATTATGTATACTTTCTGTAGCAATAAGCCTTTGTGACTCATTGTCAATAGTTTTACAAGATTGTAATTTTTTGATGACTCATGTTCTTTTAAAGTGTCACTGACGTGCTTCCAACGTTTAAATCCTTCTGTGGAAAGGGAACTAAAAGAGCAACTAAAAAGTTTACAACAAAAACAATACGCACAGTTCTTTATAATGGAATGCGCTAACCAGTTGCTTTTTCTTCATTTTTCTCTACAGGTTGTGTATTGTATTTAAAAGTTCCCGAAGTAAGTTCTTCTAAATTTCTGTCATCCATTCCGGTTACGTGATGTACAGTATCCTTGTAATTTAAGTTTCAGTTTTCAGCTTGGGACAACTCTGGCTCGCCAACCTCTTTTTTTCTTAGTTCCTAGGTAGTTCAGTAAAATCCCAGCCTGTTTATCAATTTGTGATTGCTTTTCGAGTCTTTTTCTTTTGTACCAGAAAGCTTTTTGCGTCTATTTGACATTCTAAAATATACAAAAAAATATTAACAAAGTATTATAATATTCAATCGCCGTAAATACTGATAAGTGAACGGTTTCGATTGTAGGATGAGTATGTGAACTATAAACAAAAACACTGATAGTTTACACAGTATCCTTGCTATTTGTGGAACTCCCACCTCTAGAAGACAGACACAGACAGATACAGACAGAGACAGACAGACACAGACAGACACAAACAGACACAGACAGATACAGACAGACACAGACAGACACAGACAGACACAGAGAGACACAGACGGACACAGGCAGACACAGACAGACACAGACAGACAGACAGGCACAGACAGACACAGACAGACACAGACTGACACAGACGGACACAGACGGACACTGACGGACACTGACGGATACTGACGGACACAGACGGACACAGACGGACACAGACAGACACAGACAGACACAGAGAGACAGGCGGGCACAGACGGGC
This sequence comes from Vesta saturnalis, assembly GCA_036346205.1. NCBI lineage: Eukaryota > Metazoa > Arthropoda > Insecta > Coleoptera > Lampyridae > Vesta > Vesta saturnalis. Next base: position 848,514 of record JARFJB010001761.1, read on the forward strand.
ACAGGCGGACGCAGGCGGACGCAGACGGACGCAGTCGGACGCAGCCAGACCCAGACAGACCCAGACAGACGCAGACAGACACAGACAGAAACAGACGGACACAGATGGACACAGACAGACAGAGACAGACACAAACAGACACAGACGTACTCAGACGGACACAGAGAGACACAGACAGACACAGACATATTCCTAAATAAAATATATCTAAAAAAATATGCATTTTGACCTTCAAAATCCCGCCCCTAAAATTTGCTGTCCAGTACAGGGGCACCGGTTGCACCGACCTATAGCCGGCCCTGTCACTATTCATAGATCTCATGTATCTCACATAATTTACTAATTGACAAGCTGAGATCAAAACCAGCATCGACGTAATACATTCCTTCTAACAGATTTCAATTTGTGAATTTCGACACGTCAATAATGTTTCCAATTCAAATAGGTTAATGAGTTACCTTTTTGTATTTTTCGAATTGTGTGAATATGATCCGCTTGCAGTATGCACTGTCCTACAATACGGTAACGAAATGGAATCGAACGCGTCTCCATGATTTGCTGAAATAATGTATCAATACTGAAAATACTTAAAAAATGTTATTCGCACTTAGAAATATCGAGTATATTACCAACTCTGTATCTGTCAATTTTTTAAGAACTCGATTGGGTGTAAGGCTACATTGAACAAATTATACATTTGAAGCGTTATCAATTTAAGTAAATCATTTACACTGTTAAGTTGATTCTAGGAATGGCATAATTAAAAAGGCAGGGATTTTTCTGTTATTTCGGACGAAGGAAAATCAATTTAGCCCTACTTCCCCTTTCCCCGCGGTTTTACCACCACTAAGAATTACAGATATTTAGACATTTAGACGTTAAATTGAATACAAATGCTTATTGAGCTATTACGATCGAAAGAAAATCACATTTTCCCTTCTTTCTCCTTATGCCACAAATCTACCACCACCTAAAATCACATTTGGGATATCGAGTACAAAGATTTATCAGACACGCACGCACGCATCCTCCCCCACACCGCCATACACAACTCAACACGTACACCGCATCTCACGCACACGCATGCACACTCCACATAAACACACGCATGCGCACGATCGCACGGGCACATACACTTACACAACACACTCACACACCAATCACACTCCATACATTCCGACACCATACTTACACACAACACACACCATACAAATATCACACACACCACACACTCGTACGCACGCACACGCGCACGCACACACCACACACACCACACACACACACCACACCGCACACGCACGCACGCATCCACACACACAACACACGCACGCACGCTCATACAGACACTCATTCACTCACTCACACACTCACTCACTCACTCACTCACTCACTCACTTACTTACACTCACTCGCTCACACTCATTCACTCACACTCATTCACTCACACTCATTCACTCACACTCATTCACTCACACTCATTCACTCAC